>APFE031362400.1:69045-151815 GCA_000404065.3 Pinus taeda | reverse complement strand
CCACCACACGACACCACGGCGGCCCACCCACAGCTATTGGGTGATTTACTTTGATCAGGCCCACCATGCTCACGATGGACGTAATTATTATTTTGTCTCAGAGAAATTATCAATTTAAAAAAAAAAAAATTCTTCTTCATTAAATTAATTTAATATGAAAATTTTCAAGGAAAAAAAAATAATTTACCTTTCAATTGCGAGAATTCTTCATTGAATATGTTGTTGATAGCAATATAGCTGCTCCACAAATTCACGAGTCTTTCAACAAACTTCAGAAAACCTGGATGTGACATGAGTAATAGTGATAATGAAATTTAATATATAAGTGAAATTACGGAGATGTTTTACCGTACGATTAATGTAGGATAATTTGCTTTAAAATATTATAAAGTGAATACTATAGAATTGTTTTACAACAGGTTGAATATGGGATTAGTTTTTTTTAGAATATATTAAAAAAAAAAAAAAAAAAAAAAAAAAAAAAAAAAATTGTTTAGTAAATATTATATACTTTAACTATTAAAATAATTAATGTAGAGTTGTAGTTTAAAATTTTTATTTTAGTGATTTATTTCATAAAACAAATTAGTTTACATTTTTCAATAAAATTGTAGAATAAAATAATGAAGGTAAATAAATCTAACAAACTTTTTGGAGGGAAATATTTTCGCGAAAATTTTTGGAGAGAAATATTTTCATGAAACTTTTTGGAGGGAATATTTTTGGAGGGAAAATTTCATTCTTTAAGCTATATAATATCTTTAGGAGACTCTCCATTTGTATCATTCAACATCTTCTATTTGAAAGGGATGGATTGTTCCGATAGTGAAGTTTCGATTTATACACCATCAACATCTTCATCGTGTAACAACTCTATTCATATTGATGAATATAGCAGGAATTCTTCCACTATGAATAGAAAGTCAATTCTTCCACTTAGTCCTGATTCTAAGGACTATGAGAGTAGCACTGATGAAAGAAGGGATGGAGAATTTCCAATAAATAAAGAGTCACAGTTTCCACTTAGTCCTAATTCTAAGGTTTATGAAAGTAGCAGCAATGAAGAGCATGATGGTGAAGTTCAAAGGAATGGAGTGTCATGATGTCCACTTAGTCCTAATTCTTAGGACTATGAGAGTAGCAGTTTTGAAGAGCATGATGGTGAAGTTCAAAAGAATGGAGTGTCATGGTGTCCACTTAGTCCTAATTCTGAGGACTATGAGAGCAGCAGTTTTGAAGAGCATGATGGCGCATTTCAAAAGAATGCAGTGTCATGGTGTACACTTAGTCCTAATTCTAAGGACTATGAGAGTAGCGGTGATGAAGTGAGTGATAACGAATTTCAAAATAATGGAGTGTCAAAGTGTCCACTTAGTCCTAATTCTAAGGAATATGAGAGCAATAGTGATGAAGAGCATGGTGATGAATTTCAAAAGTATGGAGTGTCATGGTGTCCAGTTAGTCCTAATTCTAAGGACTATGAGAGCAGTAGTGATGAAGAGCGGGATGATGAATTTCAAAAGATTGGAGTGTCATGGTGTCCACTTAGTCCTAATTCTAAGGACTATGAGAGCAACAGTTATGAAGAGTGTGATGATGAATTTCAAAAGAATGGGGTGTCACAGTGTCCTCTTAGTCCTAATTCTAAGTACTATGAGAGCAGCAGTGATCAAGGACAGGATGATGCACTTAGTCCTAATTCTAATTAGTATAAAGATAGCAGTGAAAAAGGGCATGATGTACTATCTTCAATAAGTAAACAGTCACATTTTCTACGTAGTCCTAATTCTATGGACTATGAGAGTAGCACTGACAATGCACATGAAGAAGAATATCCATTAAACATCGAGTCAAATTTTCCATTCAATCTTAATTCTAAGGACTATGATACTAGCACTGAAGAAGGGGAAGATGAAGAATATCCTCCAAGTCAATATTTGAAGCATAGAGCTGATCATAGTGTGGATAACATTCCTCTTAATGATGATGAAAATCCTTGTACAAATGATGATCCAATGATGGAGATGCTGCCAAGAAATATTGTATTAAGGAGTAGGAGCAGACCTTTTCGTATCAATGCAAGTTGTTCTAGTTATACAAGGGGTAGAGAAGAATATCTGACGAGAAGAAGTTCTATCAGTGCTCTCATTTCAAGTCAATATTGCCAAAAAAATTGCTTGAAACATATGGATTTCACATTTGCATTAGAAAGAAGGAAGAAGTATTTGTCAACGAACAAAAGCATGCAAAATTCATTTTTAGTTGGGTGCATGCAATCTACATTGTCATGTTATGATTATCATATTAGGACTTTATTTATGTGTAGAAAATCTTTCAAAATGTTTCATTCAATTGGGAATTTTTGTCTCTCGGGAATTCAAGAAAATTTCGAAAAGGATCCCACATTTTATTCAGAAGTCATCACAAAAGACAATTTGAGCCATTATCAAATACTGCAATGTCACGGATGAAAGATTTCTTTTCAAAGCATGGAGAGTGTATGCCAAATAAAGAGACAATACATATTCCAGATAATTTTTCAAGATGAGAAATCTACAACTTATACAAAGAATATGCAGAAGGTGCTCAGGGACATGGCCAGTTTATTACATATCAATATTTTGTGAAGGTATGGAAGAAAGAATTCAACAATGTCTGTATTCCTAAGAAGACAAGGATGGGGATTGCAGTACATGTGCTTCTCTTAAATAAATAAGGGGACAAATGTGAAGGCTCAAAAAGAGGTAGCATTCATGCTTTAACTTTTAAAATTGTATAGTCATCACTATGAAAACATATTTCTTAATGAATTTCTTTTATGTTGTGTAGATTTAATTGTCAAAGAACTTCAGGAGCATCGCGAATGACAAACAAATGAAAGGAAGAAGTTTTACAAGCATCAAAAGAAGTGTTATGATAATTTGAATAAATATTTGGGTTTGATAATTGATGGTATGGACAAAAGAAAACACTTTTACCACATTTTGTTTGCACACCCAAAAATTTACAGGAGGAAACTTTTATTCAGTTTCACTTGGTTGGTTGTATGGTCTTCAATGGAAAAATGTTGCCAAGGGTGTACTTCACAGCTCTAAATATTCATAGTGATGCAAATATAACCATAACCATAATTCATGATGTGATTTCTCATTGGTCTAGTAATCTTCCTGAAATTTTGTATCTACAATTGGACAACACTTGTCGTGAAAACATAAATCAAGTTGTTTTTGGATATCTAAACATTCTTGTTGAATTGAGAATTTTTCAAAAGGTAAAGGTTGGTTTCCTTCTCGTTGGGCACACTTATGACCATATTGATCAAATGTTCAGTTGTTTTTCAATCACATTGAGGAGGAAGGAAGTTGGGAGCTTGCCATCACTAATTGAATGTATTAAGAAATCATACATGCCAGAGCCTACTTTTGATGTGTTGGAAGAAATTGTTGACATGCGAAGGTTTATTTTGGGATCATATGGTGAGGGGAAATGCTGATGTGTTGGAAGAAATTGTTGACATGCGAAGGTTTATTTTGGGATCATATGGTGAGGGGAAATGCATTGAACAACTTAATGACATTAACTTCCAACATCAATTTCGTATCAAAAAATTAATGGGAAAACACTAATATGGGGCAAGAAGTATTCGACTACTGCAGAATGGGCACCGTCATCAGGTCTGCAATTTTTGAAGTTCATTCCAGATCATCCAATATTTGCATCAAAAATATTGTTATTACAATCTGTTGGTGAAGTTCAGAATGCACGCAAACATAATAGAGATATAAATTATTCTAATTGCCTAGAAGAAATTAAAAAATGTATTAGATATGCATATGAGTACTTTGACATTGTTGATTCAGTTTGGTGGGAGTCATTTTTCAATAATCAAAGTGATATTATTTCAACAACAACAAATGAAGATATACCTTTGAAAAATCCAGTTATTTGGCCACAAAATGTGTTGAATGAACATGAGGAAATAAACATTGTTGAACAGCAACAATCTCAAGGTATTATTAATTCTTCACAGGCAGTGGAAAGAGAGATGTATATTGGTTCCAGAAGATCTCGTGCACAATGTGAAGCCATGGAAGACCTTTACATGGGGTTCAGTATAGGATATTAAGGAGGGTTGCATGATTTCAGTGCTAGCAGATGGAGATCCCAATGGCTATCCATTCTGGGTTGCTAAAGTTATAAAGGTATTTACAGAAAATGAAGATCTTACAAGTGTTGAAGTACATTGGTATGCCACAAATACACACCCATTCAATGGTGTGTATAAGCCAGAGATGGTAGTTGACAAAAAAAATGGCAGAAAGAGAAAATGAAAGGGTACAAATATAAATCGCCGCCGCACAGACATATTAAAATTGGAGGATGTTGACATACTTGTTTATGACTTCAATTTAACAAAGAGAGGAACTCTTCACTTCAATACCACGGAGATTCTGAAAAAGTTGTTACCAGAAGGAATAATGTTGACATGGGAGTCTACTGAAACCAATCATAGATCTAGAAGAATTTGAAACTTGAAATGTTGGGCATGCATGTGAACTCAGATGGGGCACTAGGTGATGAAAGATAAGAATATGGAACATCTTCATCAGCATCCAATCACTCATCTGAAGATGTTAATTCTGATGGTGTGCAAGAAAATATGAGTGATTTTGAATAATTGTTTAAGACAGTTTATATAACTAATGTATGCATCGAATCTTCAAATAAAATTAATGATTTCCATATGGTGTTAAACAAGAAGTTATGAGGCATTTTTATGTTGTTGGATTATATGTCTTAATTATGATAAATTATATTGTTTAAAATATCTACAATGAAATATTAAATTAGAGATATAATATATGTTTTATTCAATATACAAATAATGACTTTTGTATTCATTTAGTGATGTAATTTGTTCATAATGTCATGGTTTTTTAATTTTATAGTTGAAAAAATATCAATTTCTTTTGTATATAGCATGTTGTGGTTGAAAACATGTTGAATTTATACTTAGGAGAGAAAAATGATATTCTACCAAAAACATTAATGTGTTTTTTTCCTCATAAACAACTTTTTTTGGCACATAAAAATTTGGTTTTACTAGCATTTTTTTAAAATTTTGAAAATTGACCTTAAAAAAAAAACATTGTTCCAGTATCATCACTTTCATTTTGAAGCTATATTTTGCACGAAAATTTCATAGTAAATTTTGTAGTCACTGCTATTTTTAAAACATGTTCAAAATTGACGCCTAAAAAATAAAAACATCATTCTAGTATACACACTTTTCATTTTTAACATTGTTTTTGATGTTTTTTCGGGGTTTTTTGGCGAGAGTTCCGGTTTTGAGTTTATAGTTCCCATTTCAAATTTTACTTTGTTGATGTAGCATTTATGGTAAGAACAAAAATTCACAAGTATAAATATCTTCTTGAATATAGGAGCATGGTAGATATGGCTCAAGATATTCGTGTAGAAGAAAGCATACCTAGTATACCTCGTACATGATGAAATAAAATGGATCATGATAAGAATCTTAGAAGGCCTACATCATCAAAATAAAGGAAACATTTGCAAGGCAAGGATCTTTAAGATCCTATGACGGAATCTTCAAAATAAGTTTCATGGACCAAAGCAGATGTCTCATTCGGAATCCCATTCATGTGTTTCAAGAAAAGAATGATATGCAGGTAAGCTAAGATGAAGCAAGAAGGGCCACAACAATGGATGATCAAAGGAGAATCAAGATGATGTATATATGCATCAAAGTTTAAGTCATGTTATTATTTTTATACTATTAAGTCATGGGTATAGTGTTATAACATGATCAAGCATGAAATAATCTCTTTCACCGAGAATATGCTCTAAGGTATGTACCATGATGCAATGAAGGTCAAAAAATTAATATTCTCACATAAGGAGCATAAGATTGTTGACTAAGAAGCAATAAGAAATGCTGACAAGTCCAAAAAGTAAGCAATGAAGGAATGCTCTCACAAGAAGAATTAGATGGTTGACCTATATAACTGAGAAGAAGTTAATGAAGAAAGAGATCAAGCATGTGAAGAACATCATGATCACCAAGAATCACTATCTGACAAAATGCCTTGAAAGATATCTCCCGAAAGAAGGCATGACAACTCTGATAAAGGAAGAAAGGACCCTTGACACCTATGAAGGCCTTAGAGATACAAAGGTGCAGATAGTTGATTCTACTCTATAGAGATGTAGTGATGAAGAAGCCATCCAATAAAAGAAAAGGCAATGTTGAAGAAATCTCAGGATGAAGTCATGATGAGATACTAGGTCAAAGCATGTAACCTAGCAAGTACTATGAAGCATCCATGAGAAGAGTATTCCAAAGCATGGACAAGATGACAAAGGAGTAGTCAATATGACAAGAAAACCTAATACTCACTTTCCACGAAGGAATGACATGACAAACCAAGAAGGAAAGTGATCAATGGATGGTGCCCTACCTAGAAAAAGTTCGAACAAAAACTTCATGACATCATGAAAGGAAGGAGATCAAGTAGTTGAAGGACCCATGAAGAAGAAGTTGTTGATGAAGAAAAGAGTCTCTAGTTAAGAGGGACTAGACCAGGACTAACAGCCGCAAGTCTAAATGAAGGCCATGAATGGAAATGTAGACACAAGATAGACACAAAATTATTTACTTCACTTTGGAAGAAATAATGGGAGGATTAGGTAATTATCTGGTATCTGATACTCTTTGAGGATGTATAGGGCATCCAAGATAAAAGTAGGCAAGAGTACCGATATTCTTTGAGGGATGGGAACCCAAGATAAGAATATTCCTAGAAGGTCATACTCAGAGAACACCTAGGTGGGTATGTACCTTGAGAGACAATGATGAAGATGTCTATAAATCATTTGTCTCACCAGCATTGTAGCTCACAATCTCATAAAGAGATGGATTTGTTAATCAAGGCATTGCACTATGACAATGTTGATGGATATGATGCTATAACAGATGGATTTCTAAATCAATTTCTCTTATATGAATTCTTCAAGATTGATAATAGCCAAACACCTTGTAATTTTTTATGAATACCTCCCTAGTTAAAAGGGAGTGTTGAAGGAAGTGTAACTAGGTTCAGTCTTCATAAATGTACTTTTGATATGTGTACTTATTCAAGAAAAGAAATATTATTTTTATAATATATGCCAATGAGTTTCTTGCTCATTAAAGTAGGTCTAGCACATGTCAAAGTGCTATAGGTGAGTCAAATAATCAAGAGAAAATGTTGAAGGCCTTAAGGGCATGTTACACTATGTATAAATATATATTAAAGTCAAAGGGAAACCTCTAATCAAAGTCAAGTTTGATCCTATGTAATGACCCTTCAAGGAGCTCCTTCAAGCATGCTACACCACCATAAAAAATGTGTGAAGTCTTCTCAGCAAATCAGCCACTGAACTTCCCTCCAAATCGGCCTACAAACAGTGCTACAAGTAAACCTATAAGAAGCAACCAAATCAGCCTTCATGTCAGCCTAAAATGAGGGACATACCTCTATTTATAGAGCTTTTCCACTCCACATACAACACAAAACTCAAGCTCTGAAATCCGCAAGAAAAGAAGAGAAAATAAGTCATGGAAAAGGTTTGTTAGTGCAGCAAATAAAGGAGGAGAAACATCGAAGGTTAAGAGATTGTTCTTAGGGTCATACCTAGCCACAGATGTGAAGGAAGGAGGTCTCTCTATAGCTATAACAGCAATAATACAACATCTCAATCCTTATCTCTGTTTGGGTTAGAAACTAAGGTCTACAAGGCCTCCATCCAAGAGCGAAGGAGAAGCCCTCACCAACAAAGAAAGAAGGAACAAGGCCAAAGTTAAAGGGACTATTTTCTAGGGTAGAAAACAGTCACACATGCGAGAATCAGATCTCTTTCTGCAGTCACAACAACCCTACATTACAGTCATCCAAAGTTAATTTATTGGTGAAAGGAACCATCATAAAGAGAAGGGTCTCATCAAAAGTATCTTCTCTAGAGCAAGAACTACAAGATTACTAACAAGTTGCAAGAAGAATGAAGTGCCGAAATTAGGAAGAAGTGTGAGGAAACGAAGTGTAGGAAGAAATGTAGAAAGAAGTGTTTGGGTATATGGCGCAGAAAGGAGTGGAGACTTGACTTGTGCTTGGAAGATCTCATTATCAAGGGGTCTAGGGTTTGGCATTGATCAATAGAAGCTTCAATAAGAGAAATTCACTAAAGAGTTTTCCTCTCAAGAGTAGAGAGGTTTTGGCCCTAGCAGAGAGTCAACATCTTGTGTTCTTGTTTTTATGTTTTGGTAGTGGTTTAATGAAGTACACACATATGCACTAATAAAAAGAAGAAAAAGCATAAGCTAACAAGAAAAGTAATAATTCTCCACAAATTGTTATCAAGTAACGAAGAATCACACTACACTACTTTTCCCAAGATTCTTCAACAACTTGCAACATCATACCTTGTGATTTAGGGTCTAATAGAAAAAAGGGAGAAGAATCTCTATGCTCCTCCCAACCTAACCCAACAAGGGGAAGAATATTCTCTGCAATGTATGTCGAGTTCACCTCTATGGAGCCCAAAATAGTAATTTATGATGTTAAAAGAATATTTGTATCCAATGTAGAGACACATGAGGAGTTTGAAGGTTGCATTCCAAACACTAGAAACAAAAGTACTAAGAAAACTAGATGCATGCAAATGGTAGATATATACTGCAAGTTTAAGACCAACATGGGGAAGTATCGGTTAAGTGTTGGATTAAGAAGAAAAAAAATTGAGCATAAATGAAGTTTTGTTGCATTTGAAAAGGTTGGATGAAAAGGTAAATGTGTTGGTTAAACAACAAGCAGATTTGGATTTCCTAAGACCATCTAGGTTGACTGAGGACTCGCCCTCCAAGTAAATAGTATTTGCATTTTTTTTCTTTTGATTTGTTACACTAACTAACTGATATGGCAAGGAAGAAAAGTCATTGGTCTTTTTATAGTTTATTAAACATTTTCAAATTACATTATATAATTAGTTTTGTGACATTATATAAACAAATTATGACAACTAAAGCTTAATTTTTGTGTTATTGGTTTAGTTTCCCTAATGGTAAACAAGTAAGCATAAAAAGACTAATCTATTTTTTTATATGACTAATTAAAAATTATATCTAACTTCAATTTAAGGAGAAAAAAATATTATTTAACTATCAAAACTCCTAAAAAAATTAATAATAATTGCATAGAAAATCAATTAAATTTAAATATAAATAAAAATAAATAACTTTTATAATTTGTAAATTATATTTGATTACCCCAAAACTGAAAATTTTCCTTATATTTTTTATTTACCAAAATTACACCCAAAAGAAAATAAAAAATATAATTCAAAATGGAAAGATTTCCCGTATTATTTCTGATTTACAAAATTTAAACAAGTGCATGGCAAAGTAATCGATGAGATTTTGAGAACGCATGGGGAAAACTGAATGCATTACTATAAGAGGATTCATTCGACAAGCCATGTTCGTCCCACTGGTATGAATATCCGTAAATAATCATTCTTGAATCGGTGGCCGCAGATTACCTCAGTATAAATAATGTGTGCACTTAAATAACACAACTCTTCCTGGATGAGCGAATGTTTGTGGCATGTAAATAATCACTGTGGGTTGATTTGAGTCTTTTTTTTATAAGAAGAGTTTTGGCATAAATTATATATAGAAAGACTTTTGCCTATTCTTTTTGAACCAACTAGTGTGGTTCATGTCAGTACAAATTGAGTCTTTTTTTAAATTAATAATAACAGCTATTTATTTAATTGTAATTGGGTCATTTTCCCTAGTTATAA
This sequence comes from Pinus taeda, assembly GCA_000404065.3. NCBI lineage: Eukaryota > Viridiplantae > Streptophyta > Pinopsida > Pinales > Pinaceae > Pinus > Pinus taeda. The sequence continues at coordinate 141,954 of APFE031362400.1, read as the reverse complement.
TTAAGCTTTTTTTATTATTCAATTTTTATTACTCTTTTCTCTGATATAACTTATTCATCTGTCTGAAAAAAACATCTTTGTTTCCTTTATGTAAACCAGACTGAAGAACATCTTGTTTCTGGCTTGTGTGCTTTTCCCTTTTTCCCATATATTTATAGTAAGCATTTTTCAGTTGAATAAGCATGCCACCTGAAAACAAATATAAAACAAGTTTAGCAAATAAGCCCCGCAATGCGCAACTACTTCCCTATGAAGTACCTTCATTTCTATTTATGTGGTTTTTTGTGTTTTTAATTTTATTTTATATTTTAAAATTGAATAATGTGATTGGCTAATGTTTAATAGTACTTTTATTCACCTTCAATTCAAAACTCCACTAACAATCACTTAATCACTTATCACTTAATCAGCATTGTTTAAAGCAGAAAATCATCCGAAAAACATAAATCATACATACCCAAAAGCCAGACGTGAAACAAAAAGAAATTCTTAAATATAAGTAAGATAAACATATCTAGTGAATACTTTAAGAACGGTCATAACAAACAGAATTACAAATACAGATGCACCAACCCTTGAATACTACTTTAATAACGGTCATAACAAACAGAATTACACATCCAGATGCACCAACCCTGATACAAAATTGTTCGTCGTCATTGTAGAGAATAACCTAATAAATTTTTAACTAAAATTAATGTTTAGTTACATTTGTATTTGTGTTTTAATAAATTTAATTACTTTATGTATTCTCAAACTAATATTTAATATCAAATTCATTGTTGATTTTTTTTTCTTATAAATTTGTGCAATTATTCTTCAATTAAATCTGTATTTATACTCTAATAATGTTAAAAACTTCATTATAATTATTTCATTAGATTTTCATCCATACTATTGGCTGTCAATTCAAATTGTTTCATTTGATTTTCATCCATACTATCGGCTATTAATTCAAAACTATTTGGGTTACTTCCAGAGTACAACCCAATAAATTCCAAGTAAAATCAATGTTTAGCTCAAACCTCATAAGTGTTCGTTTAAGAAAATAAAACGCTTAAACCACTCCTTTGGCTTAAACTACTTGACACAAAAAAAGATTAAGTAAATTTGAAAACAGATGAAATATAGACACGATTGGATGGCTTTTTTCTAATGGAAAATCATTTCGAAGAAAAATTGCAACGGCTGGACTAAGTGGGCTCTGAAATAAATCCTCTGTGAGGAAAGTGACCAATCACATTACATTGAAATTGAAAAATAAAGAAGCTGCCAAGTAAACCAATCCGACGATTGCAAGGAAAAGGAACTGCCAATCTAGTACATTGCAGGTAAAAGTGACCCAGTACTCCGGTTCCTCTGGCCTGAAATGGCGATCTTCGGACATAAGGTATTCAAAATCTCCATTGATAAGAAGTCCCGCTATACTAACCATATTTGAAACCATGATCGCAAATGACAGCGATATGCAAAATGTGGCTGAGGTATCCTCTCCAGTAATTTCGTAGAATGCTAGGTAAGCCAGTGGGAAAACCAGTCCAGCGGCTGCACTGGCTAAAATGGTGAAAACAAAGCCCAAAAGTAAGTGGCCTCTGCTTACTACTTCTGGATTTTCGTCACTGGACCAGTTTCCGGGCACAACCAAAGTAGCGAGAAGACAGATGAATGAACTCAAATTACTAGTTGTTATCCCGTTCTGAAATAAAAGAGAAGTGAACAAGACACTGTAAACGAGGGAGATGACGCAGAGAAGAACACCGGTGGAAGAAAGCCGTGAGATCATAATTGCCGCTACACCCAAAATTCCGCAGACTAGAATATACTTGATGGTAACAAATAATGATCTGTTTTGTGGGTCCAGCATGGGAAACAGTGCCATAGGCAATCCTATGCCTATCATCAGCCATTGTAGCAATTGGGTATGTTCACCGCAGTGGAAGTAAGAGCGGATCAAATGCCTCCCAGCCGAGAATCCCACGAACCCAGAAATAGCACAAATGATAACGAGCAACCATTGCAGCAATCCCCAATGTGTATCAGGTATGTCACGGCCATTTACTCTTTCAGAATCGATCTCAGCTAGCTCTCCCTCTCCCTCCATTGGCTCTCCCTCTCCCTTTCCCTCTCCCTCTCCCTCCATTGGCTCTTGCGGTCGCTTTCCCTCTCCCTCTCCCTCCATTGTTTCTTGCTCTCCCTCTCCCTCTATTGGCTCTTGCTGTCGCTTTCCCTTTCCCTCCATTGGCTCTTGCGGTCGCTTTCCCTCTCCCTCCATTGGCTCTTGCTGTCGCTTTCCCTCTCCCTCCATCTCCATTGGTTCTTGCTCTTGCTTTGGCTTTCCCTCTCCCTCCATTTTCTCGTAAAAAATTATCAAATCCTCCTTCCAAATTGCAAGTGATCTTGATGAGAAATCTGGTTCTCCGGTTTAATGTTTTGGTTAAGAATACATATACATATAAGAAAATATATTGAGTTAGTTAAAGGTCTCCAGTTGTCCATCAAAACGGCTATTTAAATTCTGTTTGTTTGTTGGGTCGCCAGTCCTCCGTCCAAACGGCTATAAAATTTCTGTTTCTCTGTTGTGCTTCCAACTTTCAAACTGTTATTTTAATTTACGCATGTTGGTAGGTCCGCCATCTACATCCAAACTGTTATTTTAGTTTCTGTTTGTTCGTTCTGCTTTCTCATTGTTAATTTTTTTAGGTTAAATATTTCTTGAATTTTGAATGTTACACGTCGCATTCGGCATTTGTTTTTTCAGTTTTAACCTATAGTTTTAGTTTTTGTTTGTTCGTTCTGCTTTCTCTCTGCTTTCTCACTGTTAATTTTTTTGGGTTAAGTATTTCTTGAATTTTGAATGTTACAAATCTCATCACACATTTGATTTTTCAGTTTTAACCTAACTCGAGATGCAACAGTTTTAACTAATATCAGCCTGAGACGAAGACCGAAAGAGCCATACTTCTGCACGATGGCGGCAACAAGATCAATAATTCCATATTGCAACAAGATCAATAATTTTCCCTTCGTTGCTTTAAAAATTAATAATTATACTGCGTTTCACCTATTCGAAAAAATAATTCGGATTGGATTCCAGAAGAAAAATTAAAATTCAATTAGAAAGAAAACACTTAGGAAAATACATAGTATAAATATTCAAATATATTAATTTTATAATATTTTAAAAGATTGAAATTGAAAATATAATATTAGAAATTTCGAAAGAAAACTTCTAAATTATTGTTTTCACAAATAAATGTTACAAATAAAATTATATATTAAAACAAAGTGTGTAGTTTAATATTCAGAATTACTAATTATGATTTTTTTTTTTATTTCTCTACTTATTTAATTAAACCATAAATTATATTATGTTCATTATAGATTGAATGAATTATATCATGTTCATTATAGATTGAGTCAATCTCTGATGGGGTGATTATGGAGGATTAAGACGAGGCAATTAATCCTCTCACACGCGGCGGCGTGTGGGGGAACCCATCGCTCGGAGAAGGTTATGAAGGTTTAAGATAAAACCATGATTATAAGTTTTGTTTGGTTTGTGGCTGTTTACAAATGTGAGTTTCAAGGAATGGGTTGTGAGATGTTGGTGGGTATTTGTGTTTTTGGAGAGCAATGTGGTTATCTGTTATAGCCATTTCTTGCACTGCGCTGAGAAAATTACGCAGATTAGTAATGTGGGCACTAATGGCTCTAATTCTACAAAGGAGGTGGCTCCAAGCATATTAATTTGGGACCTTGGTTTGTAATAGAGCAGGGAAGTTCGGCATCTAGGTTGGGCAAGTTATCTTCTATCATGCCTATGAGGGTCCCATTCTGAACTCTATGTGGGTAAAAGTTATATGTATAATTTTCTTTTCTATTTAAGAATTGTGTTGTGTTAAGTCTAAGGGCATGGGTGCCTGGAATGGTTTTGGTGCTTGCTAGTGTGGTTGAAGGTGGCGAAGGAGGCTCATCAGTGGTTCTTAATCGACACTTCCATTGTATTTTATTTTTGGTAGGCCAGTGGGGTGGTGGGCTTGGGTGTCATTTGTCCTCTTCAAAGGAATGGAGAAGCTAGTGTCTTTGGTGGTGGTGGGGATTTGGAGAGGGTGGTTGTTGGAGTGGCCTTGGAAGGAGAACGAAAGGCATCTTTAGGCTCACAGTGGGTTTGCTAGCTCATGTTTTGCATTTTGCTTTGGATGGTTATATAAGAAGGTGCCTTGGGTTTCATCTAGTTGTTGGTTCAGGAGTAAAACCTTGTGTTAGAGAAGTGTGGTGGTTACTAGGGGTGGTATGCAGCATCAGTGTGGACACCCTCGGGGGGGAGCAGGGCGGGGCCTGGTGCAGGTCCTCGAGGTAAGGATTGGGGGCACACATTGGAACACTGAGATGATGATGAGGAGGCAGTATAGAAACCTCCCCACTTGCCTCGATGTGTTGGCATGCCTCCTCTCTTTGACTCCCTAGAAGCACAATTTAGTAAGTTACAACATTGGTGGAGAAGTTGTCTCATGTCAGGGATGATGATTGTAATGAGCTCATAGCTTTTCTAAACGACCTCCATCATAACTAGTGGCATATAATGGATTGATTGGTCTCCTTTTGTGACAAACAAAAGAGGATACGAGACTGGATCGCCTTGAGAGTAGAATGGTGCATAGGGAAGTGCATGTGCATGAAGCCTTTTGCACTCTTTCGCCACATGGTAGTGGTCCAAATGAACTTGCTTCGAGTAATTTAGTTGGGATGACTATGAGTTATATTTTATATCTTGGGATTTTTTGTTACTTTGGAAAATATTCTTGTGGTTCTTAATATATTCTTTTTCTTATGGTATTTTTGTCATTACCTTGTCACCAACAAGTCTGGTTAGAATCAGGCTGGAAGGTTTTGCATTCAAGATTCTTATGATGTACCTTTATTTGACTTAATAGAAAATTCTAGGCTTACTATATATATTTATATATATATATATATATATAATATATATATATATATAACAGAGTTAATTATGTATACATCATAAACTTTAATTATTATATTTCATTAAAAATATGTGAAATAATTTCTTTTACAAAATTTCATTATATAAAAATCAACTAGCATTATCATTATAATGCATTACCATTATTATTATTAACAAATGTTATTATTATCAGTAATAATAACCATCTCATGGATCGGCTAAACAACACTCCTTAAGAGTCCTTATCAAGAATCTGAACTAGATTTTGTTGTGTTAGAACTCCAACTTTTCCATAGCCTTTGGCCTGATTAGATTGGTACTGAACTTTGAATCAACTTATTATTGTATGAACCAAATCCAACTCGAAATTTTTGAACTTTTTTATCAATACGGCTGAATTAAGTAACTATGGTTTCATGGTATGGATTTTTTTTATATAAAACTCTGATCCAAGTGGATATTTGTGTCCACCCACCTACTCCACTTAGACCCCCGCCATTGTTTAAGTTTCTCCAATTTCCTTAATTGAAGCACAAATTACTATTTTTGGAAGTTTTTCGAGTCCTGAACTTCCGAAGTCATTTTGAGGCCCTAAAAGACAGTGTTTTTGGAAAACCATCAGTGCATGAATATGAATTTTAAACTCGGTATTCATTGTCAGTAGTTGTAGTCCTTGGATAGATCTTTCTAATGAGGTATCATTTTTGTCCAACGAAGATTATATGCCAAATCTATGACTTGAGGAAGTTGATGTACCAATTTACCCCAATTGGGTCCATAGTTTGGTGTTTCATCTCCTAGGGTCAGGTTTTTGGATGTTTGGGTTTTTCATTGTTTCTCAATGATAAATAGACCTTCAAGCCTCATTGCAACACTCTTTAGAGGCATGTAGCCACCACATCTCTTCTCAGAGATAAGCTACCATCACCGAGTTAGTATTATTTCTATTATGTTTGTAAGCATATTTCAATATCTGATATTAATGAAATGAGGTGTTATTTTTGGTATATCTCTATATTTATGGTTATATTTGTAAATTTTTCATTCCTGTTTAAATTTGGATCAATGGTATCAGAACGGTATGTTCTTTCTCGATCCTTCTTTGTATGTCCCCAATGAGATTAGCGCTCGATCTCGTTAAACCTTTGCAAGATCAACCTCACAAACCCCGACAGTCACCTACGGGGGAAGAAAAGCAAGATGAGGGATTGGGATATCCTATCAAAATATTTGTCGAGAAGGCCCTCAAGAAACAAAGGAACGCGATGATGGATAACTTTGCCCATCTCCTTCAACGGTTTCCCATTGGCAGTGCATCTACATCCAACAACCACTCTGGAGGTGCCACTCCTTTTAAGGTACAAGTAAACTTTAACATTCCAATATTTGAAGGCCAAATAGATGTAGACACCATAGATAAATGGTTAAATCTGCTAGAAGAATATTTTTATGTTCATGATTTTTCCAACCGAGAAATGATTACTTTTTCTCTTCTCAAAGTCGCCCTCCACATCAAGGACTAGTAGGAAACCTACTGTGAGCAAAAGGATGAAAGTATGCTCTCACTCTTTTCAGTCGTACACACTTGGAATTCATTCTGAGATGCCATCAAGGAGCAGTACTACCCCGTCAAGAGCTATGAAGATAAATACATAAATTGGACCATGCTGTGATAGGGAAGGGACCAAGATGTGCCGGAGTTTACCATTGTTTTTCATACCCTTCGCACGAAGTTGGGTATTAAGGATTCTTAGAAACATTTGGTACTGAAGTACCACAGCTACCTACATAGGTACATTGAGGATGAGATGGAGTAACGATACATCTCCTCGCTTAGCAGAACATACCAATATGCTGTCAAGATCGAGCATAAGCTTAAACAAAAAAAGCGAGACTTTGGATCTATGAATCTGAAGCAAGGGAAAGGTGCCCCCAAACCAAAAAGCAAAGGAAAAATCCAAGGCGGGGCAGCCCAAGACAACCCATTGAAGCCGAAAGAAAAGAACAACATCGTGATGCCAAATAAGGACACGAGAAAGTGGTGTTGAGTTCCATAAGAGCTCCACTGACAACACAAGTGAGTGTCAGGCCAAGCAGCCACTAGTGGTCAAGTTGAAGGCTTATGAATCAGATGCATGTTCTGACTCTTAGTCAGAACCCGACAAGGGGAATGATAAAGGGAAGTAGATCATCGAAGTGGATCCCAACACCAACATTGTCACCATGAAGATCCAGAAGGAGAAGCACCACTTCCACTCCTAGATGTGGGTAAAGGGCTCCCCGCTATGATTCATTGTTGACAACAGGAGCCAAATGAACCTCATTTCAAGACATGTCATGAAGCAGCTAGGCTTACCGACCACAGCACACCCACAAGCATACACCATCAAATGGCTTCATCAACGACAGAATCTTCATGTCAGCTAGCAGTGTCATCTTCCATACAACATCAAGCCCTTCACAAATTAGGTTATGTGACATTGTTCATCTTGATGTTTGTGATGTATTATTAGGCCAGTCATGTGGAAGCGACATGTTGTTTATGAGCCGAGGCCTCACATTGTTATTTTTACCTTGGGAAATAATTTGTACAGGATACCGGAGGTAGCATCGCCTACCGCCATCTCTTTTGTTACTGCAAAACAATGCAGTAAGCTCATTTCAAAAATCGGGAAATTTGTTTCCCTGATGATATGCCCTTAAGGAAAGAAGAATACAGTGGGCACAATCTCTAGGTAGGGCCCCTCCACATGACAATAATAGATGGACAAGGTCATGGAGGATTACGGTGCCATCTTCACCTCCCCTGTGGAGGTGCCTCTACATTATTAGGTTAAGCACTCCATCGATATGACACCACATGTGGCATTGCTCAATGGACCAATATATCAGTGCTTTGTTCTAGAGAACAACAAAATCAAGAGGTAGATTTAGGAGTTGCTAGAGAAAGGTCACATCGAGCCAATTTCATCACCTTATGGGAGCCTAATCGTGTTGGTATAGAAGAAGGATGGGACTTGGAGACTTTGTATTAACTAACGGGTGCTGAACAATATCACTATCTAGAATAGGTACCCGATCCCATGGATTGATGACCTTCTAGACCAACTCAAAGAGAAAAAATATTTTAGCAAGATCAACTTGAAGTCCAGATATCACCAGGTACCAATCGAACCTTCTGATGTGTGGAAGGTTTCCTTCAAATCCAAGGAGGGCCTCTTTGAATGGCTAGTTATGCCTTTTAGGTTGATGAATGCTCCTCAAACATTCATGAGGTTGATGGATGACATCTTTCGGTCACTCACCAACTCATTTTTAGTGGTATACTTGGATGACATCTTGATTTTCAGCTAGAGCTTGGAAGAACACCTCCACCACATCTGACAGGTTCTCCAAACATTGCGGCAACACAAGATGTGTGCCAATTTGGAGAAATGAACTTTTGGCATGACCTAGGTTTAGTATCTAGGATACATTATTGATGAATGGGAAGTTCTTGTGGATCCATCCAAGATACAAGTCATTTGGGATTGGCAAGCCCCAACCTCTATGACATAGCTCTGCAACTTTCTGGGTCTTGCCAATTTCTACACAGGTTCATGTTGGGGTTCTCTCATACCACTTGGCCCTTGAGTCAAGTCACCAAGGGAGGAGCGAACTAAAAACTATTTTGGTCTGAATCTCAAGAGAAGGCATTCATAGAGTTGAAGCATCGCCTCTACTTTGCACCAGTTCTCACATTACTAGACTTGCAACAACCATTTGAGATCGATCCAGATGCCTCCGACTATGCTCTTGGGGCAATCCTTACTCAACAGGGGCATCCAGTGGCATATCACACTGAGACACTTTTAGACATAGTCTGGAAGTATCCCACTTATGACAAAGAGATGTATTCCATTGTGCATGCCTACTAATAATGAAATCATTACATTTTGGGGAAGGAAACGGTCATCCGCACAGACTATCGGCCCCTACAGTTCATATAGACGCAAGGGAAGTTGTAGAATGATTGCCATCAGAAGTGGTCCACATACCTGCAACAGTTCCATTTGAATATCAAGTACAAGAAGGTAAACACCAATAATGTTGTAAATTGCCTCAGCCAACCACCAATCATGGAGTTAACCACTCTACTTAACTCTTATGGGCACGATACTTCTGATTGGCCATGTCTCTACAAAAGCGACCCAGAATTTAGCCACACATACCAAATGCTCTTCTAGGGTCAACAAGTTCTAAAATTTCACCTCCAGGATGCACTATTATGCCACCTGGGACACCTTTGTGTTCCTTCAGGTGAGTGTGCCAAGATGATTTGGGAAGTGCACTACAGTAAGATCACTGGGCATTTCGGGGTCAAGAAAATAGTGGCAGTACTGTAGAATTTTCTATTGGCCAAACCTTCGACAGGATGTCAGGAAGTAAATCAGATCCTGCACTGCCTACGCGATTGCCAAATCGACCATCAAGAATCAAGGCCTGTATACTCTATTTCCTACCTCTAGTCAACCATGGGAATCCATCTCAACTGATTACATGTCAGACCTTCCTTCTACTAAGCATGGAAACAACTATGTTTTTTATGGTAATCAACAAATTCTTGAAGATAGCCATTACGTCAGCTTACAAGAAGAATATCGCAGCGAAATCCATTGCTAAACTCTTCTTTGAATAAGTGTGGGTACACTTTAGGATCTCACAGTCTATCATCTCAAATTGGGACAACAAGTTCCTCAATACATTTTGGTTCAATCTCTGGTCGATGCTGGACACCAATCTCACTAAGTTCACAGCTTTCCATCCCCAAACTGATGGCTAGATAGAGGTTGTCAATAGGATGATTGTACACATTTTGCGCATGTACAACTCAAAGAATCCACGCACATGGGATGAGAGCCTCCCCTATGTCCAGTACAGATATAACCAATCTATCCACAACTTAACTGGCCATAGCCCTTTTCAGGTGGGCTTGGGATTCCTGCCACCATGTCCCATTTATGTGGCCATACAATTTGTAGCTACTCAGGCAGATTTGGCTCATGTCTAGTCTGAGGCCGACAAGTAAAACATCTTCATTAGGCAAATTCATCACATCCACCAATAAGTCCATGACATATTGGAAAGAACCAATGCTAAGTACAAGTAGTGGCATGATCAACATCGGGTGCCATACAAGTTCCAAGTAAGCAATAGAGTTTGGCTACATTTGCAGAAGGAGCACCTCGCTGGGCCCCACGACAAACTTCACCCACTCCAATATGGGCCATACACCATCACCAAGGAAACAGGGGACACTTCCTTCAAGCTCACTATTCCACCATTCATTGGTCTGCACCCAGTGTTAAATGTGGACCACCTCTGCCCTACTTTCCACCATTGTTGGACATATCCGACATTGCAGAACAACTCACACCAACAGAGTTAAACCCAGACTGCATGGAACAAGACAGAACTGATCAAATCATGGACACACAAATCAATAACACCCAACAACAAAGGATCAAACTATATCGAGTTTTCAAAGCAAGCCAACTCCTTCACTAGGGCAATTGGCTCACCAAGGACCAAGTTCAGCAGAAGTTTCCTCATCTCATGGGGGAACTCAACGCAATGGGAACCATTGCTTCCTAAGGGGGGAGGGATGATCCAGGTGGATATTGGTGGCCACCCGCCTATTCCACTTGGACCCCCACCATTGCTTCTTTCAATTTTTTCAGTTTCCTTAATTGTAGCACAGTTTACTATTTTTGGCAGTTTTTCGGGTCGTGAACTTTCGGAGTCGTTTTGAGGCCATAAATGATGGTTTTTTGGAAAACCACTATAAGTCTTCAACTTGCATTCGATGTTTTCATTTGTATTCTTCAGACAGATCTTTCTAGTGAGGTATCGTGTGCGTCAAACGGAGATTGTATGCCAAATTTACGACCCCGGGAAGTTGATGTACCAATTTACCCCAATGGGGCCCATATTTTGGTGTTTCATCACCTACGGTTAGGTTTTTGGATGTTTGGTGTTTTCCATTGTTTCTCAATGATAAATAGGCCTTCAAGCCTCATTGTAACACAGTTCAGAGGCATGTAGCTGCCACATCTCTTCTAAGAGATAAGCTACCATCACTCGAGCTAGTCTTATTTCCATTCTATTTGTAAGCATATTTTAGCGTCTGATATTAATGAAATGAAGTGTTATTTTTGCTGCATCTTTGTATTTATGGTTATATCTGTAATTTGTCGTGTTCATGTTTAAATTCATATCAAACTCATATCACATGGTGTAATTTACAAGAAAAGGGAGAGGAATGGACTGAAATGGATTTATTCATACACTTATCATATTTAGACACATCGCCATGTGGTCCATATCTCTTAACAGAATTAGGTCGAAATTTTAATAATTTAACATTTTTATATATTTTCCTAAATAAATTTTACATTAAATTTAATTTTTTAGAAACAAATATCATGAAATGTAAATTCAATATGTTAAAATAATCATGATTATTTTGGATAGTCAATGAAGAAAATTTAAAGAATGTTGGTAGTATATAATCAGTGATAGCCAATAGGTAGTTGGTGGAATGTTGGCAAGTGAATGTTCAAAACCTTATGCTCTGTGTATAAATTGACATCCTTAGTAATGAAATCTCCAAGTTGTTGAGTGTTCAATCTATGATATGGTATCAGAACGAGGTTATAAAGCCTTTGTAAGGGGTGTGGTTGCATATAAGTTGAAGTCTAACTAATTGTGCAGGTGTGAATCGATGTGGAGAGATCAGAGTTGTGTGTGAGACTTGTGGTAGATGTTATTGTGTGAAAGTGGCATAGATGTATGTGTGAAGTTGTTGTGTGAGATTTGTGTGGTGTTAAAAAATGCAACAAGAAATTCTCAATTCGAAGGAAAATAATTGAAAATTAAGAATTTGTAGTAATCAATTTCAATTATCTCAACTTGCTTTCAGTTAAACTAGTTCCAATTATTGGAGGAACTAAAAGAAGGTCAATTGTGTAGTGGGACTTTAGTCAAACTCAATGATCATCTAATTAGTTGATCATCCAACCCAAAATAGCTAGTGTATGCATAGAATTTGAGTTTTGAAGTTGTGGTGGAGATTCCAAGGTAGTGTAACATCAATTGTAAACTAGTCTTGAGTGTACAAGTGTTGCATGCAGTTCGATGATCAACCTTGGCAATTGCTCAATCCATTTTGGAGAAGTTCCTCAATAATAGGGGCCCAATTTCTCAAGGAATTGTGCAAGGAAATAGGGGCTCAAGAAGAGGCAAAAATTGACTAATTTTGTGTCAGAGCTTCTCAATGAACAAAGAGAGGTTATTCACTTACAGATTGCGCTCGATTGAGAAAAGAATATGTAATACATATCTATTCATCATATTAATGCAAGTAGGCATTGGGGTTTTTAGGAGATTACTTTCCCCAAAAAAAATATTATGTGCATGTGTCTTATTTCTCATTGTATGTTTGTGTTTGATGTTATAAATTGTGAATTGAATTTAGCAGAGTAGTAGAGTAGGTTTGTGTCTTGTGATTTTGATTAAAACATCATGAGTAGTTTTGAGGGAAAAAAACTCCTTATACAATGTGGCAAGAATTGACGGATATGCTCTAGAATAGTAGTGACCATAGGAAACTGGCACTCAAGGATAAACTCCAAAATATCAAGATGCATAAGTATGACATTATTCAGCAGTATCTAAGCAGGTTCACACAAGCTCATGATGAGCTTGTAGGAGTTTTTGTTACTATTTGAGATGATGACTTGGTAATCCTAGCCCTTTTAGGCCTTCCCAAGAGCTAGCATACATACCAAGATTCAATGAACAGGAGGGAGAAACTACCGAATTGGGAATTCTTATGGTTTGATTTGGTACAAGAGGAAATAAGGTGGAATACCAGAGATGGGAATTCATCCAAGGGCGAGGATGAAGAATGTAACAACCCTGGTTAAAAATCCATTTAAAATATTTAAGACCATGGTTGATGAGACACGTATTCCAAGTTGAATGTTGGGCAAGCCGTTCTAGTGGGTGTTCATTTCAGTTATTATGACTAAGGAAATTGGCAAAGGTAATGGAAAAGGATTTGGAAAGGCATGAGGCATTAATTGGCATTTTATTTATGAAAATAAAGGAAATTGGGGAAAAAGGGAGGTGAAAAGTCACAGGTTGCATGTGATGGGGAAAATGAAGGAAAATAATAAAAAATGATGAAAATAGGCCTCATTGATAAAAAGGCTTTTGAGGATCATTGGGTAGGCTTGGTCAATGTAAGCTTGGTCAATTCATTTTTGGAGCTCTCTCTCTATTATCTCTCTCTCATACTCTTGGACACTTAGATTTTCTTGGAGCACTCTTGGAGAGTGTGGCATTCTTGGAGTTTTGGAGCAAGAAGGCACAGGAAAAGTAGGAAATTGCAAGAGGACATCTAGATCAATAGCTACAACGGGTTTTGCTTGCAGGTATCGAGTTGCATGTATGTTTTTCTCCCTATTTTTGGCATGCATGGCATATGCATGTGGTTTATTGGTCATGATATTTCATTGGCATGGAGGATTGCCTAGATTGATAGTGGATTTGCCTACTCTTTCCATTTCCTCGATAGCCATTGAAATTGTGGGTTTATTTCCTTGTTTTATTTTGGTTGGTTCTCATGTTTGCTTTAGCTTGGGTTGAGTTATTAATTCCTAGAAGCATTGGTTGGACAAACACTCTAAAAGCCCTATAAGAGCTTGGGTTGTGTTACTAGTCCTGGAATCCTTGGTTGGACAAACACTCTAGAAGCCCTCTAACAGCTTGGGTTGAGTTACTAGTCCTAGAATCCTTGGTTGGACAAATTCTCTAGAAGCCCTTGGTGGGTTGAGTTACTAGTCCTGGAAGCTCTGGCTAGAAAAATGCTCTAGAAGCCCGGCGACAACTATGGGTTGACTTACTAGTCCTGGAAACCAGGGTTGAATTAAACACTCTAGAGCCCTAGAAGGCTTGGATAGTGACCAATATGGTGATGGTTTGGTGATGTTTGGCCATGAGGTGGAATCATTGTTTGATGGGTTGAGGTAGTTGGCCTCTGGAAACCCTAGATGGTTTTGGATTGATGTGTTTTATGAGATACCACATTCATGCTTGGAATATGGCAGGGGGGTGACTGGATGAAGAGAGATTTGGCTCAACCATGTCTACGGTCAGGTGGAACGTGGTAGTCCCATACCAAGTTGGATTTTTCATAATTAATATGAGGTCATTTCTCCTTGTTATCTCATGAGTGTTATATTAGTTTATATGTGGTTTATATGGTTGTTGTTTCCATAGTATTTTTGTTTTTATTATGTTGGTTATGGATATGTATTATGACAGTGGATATGTATTGCTCTCATCATGTCTCTACTTCTAAATGAATGAACAATATGTCAATAGCCTAATCGGTGAAATGGAAGCTAATGTGTAGAGGCATCAATGTTTCTTAGTGATTCTCATATGAGTATGAGACCCCTATGCTTAGATATGTTATTTACAACTATAGATTAAATATTCATGATGTGTTTGATGAAATTCCTGTCATGGCTAGTAGGGGTCTTGTTAAGGGCTTATTCAAGTATTTGCAGTTGCCTCATTGTTTCCTTGTTATCTTTATGTTCTGAAGGTTTCATTCAATTATGGTTAGTGACTTGGGCTCTGCGCCTGAAAAAGTGGCTCAAATCTCAGGGACACTAGCACAACACTATAAAAAATAGTCCCTGGATGCCAACATGCCTTGTCATGAGAGCATCCAGAACCTCCTAGATGTTTTCAAGCCCATAGCATGGGATTTTCCAGAGGTCAAGAGGTCTAAAACTTCAATGAGACCTAGGGGTTGGATACCATAAGTGTTTGGATAGTTCTTAGGAATCCTGCAGCTGATGTGGAAGGTTTGTATGATGTGTTTTCAACAATTCCATTTCCTTAAGGTCACCTAGGAGGTTAAATCATATCATCGTAGCCTCTTGTCACATTTTTACCCTGATTGGCTAGTTACTTGGGTAGATGTGGGAGGAGAGTGTTACAAAGTGGTATCAGAGCAGGTTGTGCTCTCTTTGGGTCATATCTAATACCACAAAGTGGTATCAGAGCATGGTTCACCCCTCGGACTGGATGGGCAGTGTGTTGGTCATGCATTCATATAGGTCAAATATGTGTTCCTTATGCTTGTAATCCATGTTCTTGTTGCATTTTCATGGTATTGATCATGGTTATAGTGATGTCACCATGTGAAAGTTGATGGTGTTGTTGTGGAATGTGTCATCATTAGTGTACGGTCAGTTGTGTAAGGATTCTGGACACCACATATCTCCACAATGGTATGATATTGTCCACTTTGGGCCTAAGCCCTCATGGATTTGCTTTTGGACTTACCCAAAAAGGCCTCATCAATGGAGATATTTGTCCATCCTTATATACCCATGATCCTCCCCACTTCTAGTCAATGTGGGACTTTGGTCGTATACCCAACAATCCTCCCCTCGAACAAAGGACCATCGAGCCTCCCCTCAAACGATTATCCATCTGTCCACTCTCTACCAACCAGGATTCTCTGCTCCAACGCGTTGGAAGCACACGCCTTACATGGAACACCACCTGCCTCAAGAGCTTGCTCTATCCCAGGTCAACTCCTCTTCACCGTGTTGGGACCAGGACATGTCCATGAAGAATATGGAGCACACCGCCTGTCTAACCGAGCTCATCCACGGATGCCATCGTGATATTACCGTGCCCCGCCACCTTCGTTCGTCATTCCAAGGATTCATCCACTTGGCTAACTTTGGGGCATGGCTCCGATACCACCTGTAATAACTCTGGACACCACATATCTCCACAATGGTATGATATTGTCCACTTTGGGCCTAAGCCCTCATGGATTTGCTTTTGGACTTACCCAAAAAGGCCTCATACCAATGGAGATATTTGTCCATCCTTATATACCCATGATCCTCCCCACTTCTAGTCAATGTGGGACTATTGGTCGTATACCCAACAAGTTGTATATGCATTTGTTATGCATGTTAGTGTTTATATGCTATTATGCATGCATCTTCAACATGAAGGTTGTTGTGCATAAGGTCATTGTATGCAACTAGGTCATCATGATGCTTCTAGTATGTTATGATGCTAATGTGTTGGCTGAGATAGAGCAGGAGATGCAAATCATTAGAATGAGGTTGTGGCATTAGACTTTGGGGTAAGAGAAGACCGTCATATAGGTATTGTATGTTTGGTATGTAAGTATGTTAGTTAATGGATTTTCATGTGCATTAGGGTTATATACATGTTTGTCATTTTATTGATTGTTGTGGTTACATGCATGGTAGATTCTAATGAATCAGTGTGGTCATATAGTCATGAATGATAATAGCTTGTTTTTATATGCATTGTTGTTGTTGTTTTGTATCGGTTAGCTTGATGATTATGTTATATGTTGTTGATTAGTATGTTATAGGTTAACTTTTTGTTCTTATATGATAGTTAGCTTGATGATTAGGTTATATGTTGTTGATGAGCATGATATATGACTTATTATTGTTATATGATAGTAAATTAATGATTAGGGTTATTACATTAAGATATTGATGTTATATGTATCATACTAAGTTGGATTGGTCATGCAAATGGTTAGGGTTATGACATTTAGGTATGAGTTAATATGTTGTGTTATTATGTCATGCTAATCTAAGGCTGATGGTGAATATGTAATTATTATGTATGAATGATAATTGTTTATGATTTTATGATGTGAACATGTTAGTTAATTATTGTTATGGATATCATGATCTTAGTTGTGCTTGAGTTGATGTGTTGTGAAATGATATCATGCTAACTAGATTGATTGTGCAGACAAGATAGCCTCCCATGAGACACATTAAGGTATGAGTTTACTTACATCATATAATTGGCACTTCTTTGTTTGATTATGTTGTCTATTTGGTGTTTGAGTGTTTGGTGTCTATTATGTTGTCTAGTTGATTTATCTAACATGGTATATTTTCAAATTAGTTTAATGTTTGATGAATTGCATAATAAGAGTATGAGTTCAAATGATCTTGTTTTAAGATGATTGTACTAACACATGTTTTGAGACATTTGATATATATACTTGAGTATAAGTAGGTGATAGTTGTAGCATTATATCAATGACTATGAGTTGACTATGGATTATGACATGATTGTTAGTCTTGTTAAAGGTTGATTTCAAACTAATAGATGTGATTGTCTTAATGTTTGGAGCATGTGGTTGACATCTGTGAACAGTTGTGGGAAAACATTCCTGGTATTAGCATGACCAGGTAATAGTTGATGTGTTTATATAACTAACAGTGGGTGATGTGACAGTACATACTAAGCCTCAATTGCAACAAGGTAAAAAGGTAAAATAAAAGAATTGGGAAAGAATTCCTTTGGCTATGTTTGGAAACTATAATTCCAAACAAATGAGTGATTTGCATACAGGAAATCTTCTTAACATTGATCTCATTTGACATTATATGGGTATATGCTATATTCATAAACATGTATTTGACAGGTATAATATCTAATCTCTAGTTACGGGTGGATCTATCAAGGAAATTGGAGTCCCTTGAGAGATGGTGTGGATGTGTTCAGTTACAAGAAACATACTTGGCATAGCAAGGTAAGGTAATTAGTGTATCATTATGTTTATTTATGCACTGAAAGTTATGTGTTGATGGTAATATGATGCAAGGGATTTCATGGAAAATAAATTTCCATGGAATCTTCAAGAAGGCTCAGTTTGAGATTTCCCTTGGAAGCACTAGGAACCATGGGGATTGAGTCATGGTGTCAGTTGTTAGTCTAGTGCTTTTGATATTTTGGTGATTTGTTGTTCTTGATTGTGGTTTTTTTGTGTCTTTTACACAGTCATGCCACTTTGTTTTTTATGTCATGTTGATATTGGTTTTCATGGTTTTCTCTTGTTTTCGTCTTGGACTACCTTTTATGTTTTGAGCCTTGGGAATTGGATGGTGTTGTAGTGGCTACAACCACCCTCCAAAATTTTTCCTTAGCCTATTTTGGAGCCTCCATACCAACCTTACACAACACTTTGTCTTGCTTCGTCAAGCAGTCAAGCTTCAAGTGTTTTCCTCGCATGAAGGTAGACTATTGATCACAGTTGATTCATTCCCCTCACAGGCTGCTCACCCAAACTTGGTCCAGCTACAGCCTGAGTAGATTTCCATTAAAAATTGCACATTTATGGAGGGAAACCAACCTTCCCTCCAAGAATTATGCAATCCTCTCTAACATCTTGCTAGGCTTCAAGATTGCACAGTCCTGCCAACCAACCCTCCCAACAGGATTTGTGCAAATTTTCCTAGCAGCAGGCTATTCAGTCCAAGATTTGCGCAAATTTGGGTGGCAACCACGTGCTCTGCCCATAAATTGCACAAACCTCCTAGGCAGTCAGTCCATCTCCCAGCCAATAATGTGCATTTTTCCCAAGCAGTTGAGCACTTGCATGCATGGATAGTCTAGTTGACCAATTCAACCCTAGACCGAGGAAACTTGACTTTCATGCATGCATGACTTGATCTTCCCGAAATAGAAAGAGACAAAATGCAAAATTCATCCCATGATTCAAGGAGATATTTTAGCAGTTGGGGGTTACATGCAAAGATGTTTTAGAAGTTTCCCTCTAGGCGTCGCTTTTTCCTAGATTTGTCACATGCTTGTCATGAGACCAAACTTATTTATTCGACACATCGGAGCTCATTCATTCACATTGATCTTGGAGCTCTGACATCCCATAGCACATCTAGGACTCTTCGACACATCCAGTTCAACTATTCATGGGTAAGTGGCCTCAACCTGTCTTTTTTAGTATTTCTATCACCTTTTGTGTATTCACTTGCGTGAGTGTTGTTTTCTTGATTTCTTTGAACGCCTACTATCATTTGCATGTATTTTAGCTTATCCTCGCTCTGTTTCAATTTTTGTTTCTATCTCATTATTGTCACATGCATGAAATTGTTTTACACAGACGTTTGCCCAATCGGCGAATTTCCATGCAAAACACTTCATGTTTCACCCACATGCATGTTGATTTGTCTACTAAATATTTCATTCATGTTTTTCATGCACTGTCAATCACTTTTGCTATCACCTAGTGTCACCATGCATTTTACTATCTTAGTTGATTTCAGCTTCCCGTCAGCAAGTCCGACCAACCTTGGCTTGGGCTTTGCCTTCACCAAGGTTGCAGTGCACAATCTGGGGAAGGAAGGCTCACCTTCCTCCCCAAAAATGCACATTCTTGCCCAACACTGGTCTCCAGGACTATTTTGCATATTTCTGGAGGACAGTGGCTACTTGGCCCAAGAAATTGTGAAAATCTATCCCTGGGCCAATAATCCTTCCCAACTGGAATTGTGCATTGCACAATCCCATTAGCCTGCTTGACTAGATTGTGCATTTCATTGATCCAACATCCCATCCTACCTCCCAGACATGCCAGACTACCTTTTGCACAGTTCTAGTAGTTCATCACTAGCATACAGGCTTCCCATGCATGAATATTCAAAAGCATGGATGTTATAGTGCACACTCATGCAATCCCATCATTTGGGACTCTCACCCAAGTGAACACAAAGAAGTAGGTCTGGAAGGAGCTTGACTCATACTTTGATGAGTTGATGCTCACCACCACTAGCCCAAACTTTCCTATTAGTGCAAACATCATAGGCAAGTACGTTGTTGGTCTGGTCACATTGAAGATAGTGATGCACATGCTCATAGACGAGTTGGAAAGAGGAGCCCGAGAAGTGTACCCAAATGTTATGTAGGCAAGGTTCAGGGTTCAGATGGATGTCACAGCAGAAAACATGGACACTCTCAAGGACTACCAATCTTGCCATGAATATGTCACTATTGATCAGCATAAGGATGTTGACTAATTGGACTTCTATGGTTGTCTAAGTCTTAATGATGGCTAGTTTGGCTTGTCCAATCCATTGTTCACATGGGTTCATGTGCATTGTAATGTTGAGTCATGTCAAGTGTAAGTCAAGTCTCAATAGTGGATGTAACAATCATAAAGTAGGTGAAGAGTCATGAGGGTATTTGAATGGTCATAAAGGGGAATGTCAAGGGTCACCCCATCCTTTGCTATAAATTGTCCCTCATAACTCATTGTAAGGGCTTTTGGTCAGCCAAGCTTCTACTAAGACTATCTTGAAGAAGGCTTGGATAGTATTGTAATGTGTCTTGGCTTCTCCACTGCATGGAGCTAGTACATCTTTTTGGAGGAGTAGGCGGATGTGGCTATAACATTCCATTGTTGGGGATAATAGGTTTACATGGATGTATTGTATGATTGTGACTTACACTTCTTTATATAATAAGAGCCACCACATTTTCATGCATATCTTGTTATTGTAGTTGGAATGCTCTAGTTTCCTTAATGATATATGTTGTTTAACTTACGTACTTGTGTATGAACTGATTCACATGCAATTATATAAATCTTGGTGTTAATGTGTTGTATATGTTGTTAATGTTGTCACCATCCATGTCGACTGCTATGTCAGACATTAGACAAACCTTTCACATGAATTTGTTGTAACAATTGTTGCACTCATCTCAGACTAATCTGTGAGCACTATACATGTTATCTTACCTTGTATGATGTGACTTCCATGTCCGAGTGACTGCTCTGCAAGAAGCTATGCATGTCCTTTTGTGTTGTGTGTTCCTAGCCGAGTTGGGACTGATCCCTTTCAACCTAGAACTCACCTTCACCAATTTCTCCCTTCAAAGTGTTAGAACCTCTCATACACCTTCCTTGACTCATTGCATCAGTCACACCCTTTCTACTGACAAATTTATCTTACTTGCCTGTGTGCGACATCGCGGTCAAGGCATTACCTTATGACCCACTGCTAGGACTCCTACACCAAACAGTCTGAGGTCTAATTTGGACTTCTTACCATGGAGATCCCCTTAACATGTTGGCAGGTCCAGTACCATCAATAGTTGGGAAAGAGGAAAGTTAGTGGAGCTCAGGGAGAGTTGAATGAAATCTGACATGCATTGTAAGACTTAGATGAAGTTGGTGCATGTATAAGGGCAGTTGAAGGCAAGAGTATGACAACTAGTTTGATTGGTTGGGTCCATTGGTGTAAATGGACAATGGAAAGACAATCATGAGAAAGGAAATCAAGAAAGGTAAGGTGAATCCCTTTGAGGTATCAAATGCCTTGGCTATGTTGGGAATGATTGTTCTCAATATTGTGCATGGTGTGCAGAGATAAAGGGAATCCTCTTAACCTTGATCTTATGATATCTGGTAATTATGTTTTGATCATGATTATGTTTATTTCTATATGTGTATACATGTATGTATGTATGTATGTATGCATGTATGTATGTATGTATGTATGTATGTATGTATGTATGTCATGTCTGACAGGGTCATCGTGGATCATGATTGTTTTTATGCTAATGTTTATATGTATATATGTGTATGTATGAACATCATTGTCTGACAGGATCATGATTGTTTATGCTAATGTTTATATATATGTATGTATCTATGTATGTATGTCACTACCTGACAGGGTCATCAAGGATCATTCTTGTGGAAGAATCATTGCTTATGTAGGTGAATGGAATGTAAAGGTTCCTAGTCTTATGAGGAATCAATTGGGAAGAGTAGCCCTGACAAATATATGAGGTCAGTATCATGTGGTTATGAGTTTATATTATGTGATTATATTATGTCTATGTTATGGAGAGGTTATATGGAGGGATACATCAGTGGAATGAAAACAATGTGCCTTGTGGTATGTTAGGATAAGCATGGCTGGCGAAGAGACACTAGAAGAAAGGTTTCTTGGCAGAGACAATGTGGTTTTGGATGAGTGGTACTGTTGTTGTGCATATGTTGTATATGTTGTACATGTTGCATATGTGATGTTGTGTGCATGAAATGTTGTGTATATATAATGTGTGTACATGTTTTTTATGAAATGTTATGTATAGGGTGGTACAGATAGTGATGTGTGAATACTGCATATGCAATGCTGGGTATAGATGGTGTTATGTACATGTTGGATATGTGGTGTTGTGTACATATTTTACTCTATGCATGATGGATATGTGGTGTTGTGTGCATATGGTACTTTGTGCATGTTGGATATGCAATGTTGTGTAAAGATGATGTTATGTACATGTTGTATATGCAGTGTTATGCACATGTTGCATTGTGCGCATGTTGTACATGTGGCACTATGTACATATGGTGTTGTGTGCATGATTGTACAATTGGTATTGTGTGCATGTGATGTTGTGTACACTTTGTACAAGTGGTATTGTGTGTAGGTGGTGTTGTGTACATGTCATGCATGAGGCATTGTGTACATGTGGTGTCGTGTACATGTTGTGCATGTGGTATTGTTTACATGTAGTATTGTGTACATGTTGTATAGGTGGTGTGGTGTACATGTGGTGTTGTATACACATTGTGCAGGTGATGTTATGTACATTGATGTTGTGCAGGTGGTGCTTTGTACAAGTGGTTCTGTGTAAATTTTGTACATATGGTACTGGTGTACATATGGTATTGTGTTCATGTCATACATGCTTTGTGGTGGGCATGTGGTACTTTGTATGTGAATTGTGTAGTTGTGGTATCGTGACATGTGTATTCGTTGTGTTTTGCTTTGTGTACATATATGTATTTTGTTGTGGTGTACACCAAGTGTAGGAGTATTTATTGTGTTGTGTTGTATGCTAGGTGTAGGTACATGTACCATGTGGCATTGTACATTGGGTAATGATGTTTGTGTTTTGTTGTATGTTAGGTGTAGGTACATGTATTGTGTGGCATTATACATCGAGTAATGATGTATGTGTTGTGTTGTACCT
The DNA here is from genome assembly GCA_000404065.3 of Pinus taeda. Classification (NCBI taxonomy): domain Eukaryota; kingdom Viridiplantae; phylum Streptophyta; class Pinopsida; order Pinales; family Pinaceae; genus Pinus; species Pinus taeda. The sequence goes on along the minus strand of APFE031362400.1, from coordinate 119,063 downwards.
CAGGTGTAGGTACATGTATCGTGTGGCATTGTACATCGAGTAATGATGTATGTGTTGTCTTATATATCAAGTGTAGGTGTATGCATTATGTGGTGTTGTATGTCATGTGTGGTTGTATGTGTGTGATGCACACTATGTGTATGTGCACATGGTTGAGGAGAAGGCATTGGGTATTCGTCGGGTGTGGCAATCGATCCAGTGTGCCTATGGAAAATGACAAAAGGTATAAGCTAAGGATTGATTAAAGGATAAGTATTCGTATTTTAGTTCAATTTTATTATACATGTGATTTATGATTCTAGTCTATGATGATTGCATGTGATCTATGATTATGTTTTATGATGGTTACATGTGATTCATGATTTTGAGCTATGATGGTTGTGCCTTGAGCTAACCTAATGTGATATTTTATACATGTTGATTTGGTCAAAGATGCTACTTTGACTTGTTTTGACGAGAAGTAAACAGGATTGTAAGTGTACCTTATTGACGAGCTACCAATGAGGTATGATTTGAATTTATTTTAAATCTAACGAAGTTATGTGCTTGGTACAAGAAGCATAGAAATGCCTAGTTGGGTGGTTGAAACTAACTATAAGAATTAGTAGTGTCAGTTAAAGAAATTATAACAGGAATAAATATGTTGGTAAAGCATTCAAGAGTAGTGGCATTGTGGGACACTAGTACCCAGTAGTGGCCATTGATTAATATCAATTCATTTCTCCCTATTATCTCATGAGTATTATATTGGTTTATATGGATGTTGTTCACAGATCGAGCTTGATTTTACCTTTATCACATGCATGGCTAGCACAATGATGGGGAGCGAGTGGTACTTAGACTCAATTTCCTTGCTTCACATGACAAGGTGTAGAGACATTTTCAGTGACTTAGAGGAAAAATATCTCTAGATGCACATCAATATAGGGGACTACTGAAGGCACATCGCGACCGAGATTGGTACAATCACCTTTTTTAGGGAGTCAGGCTCCCCTCTCATGCTCAAGGATGTCATGATCATTCCATGCCTAAAGAAAAATCTCATATTTGTTGTGGTTTTGGAAGACTATGGTTATGATGTGATATTTTACAAAGGAAAAGCATTCATGAGACATAGCTATGAGACACGTGAAGAAAATCAAGGTTCGTGTGAAGAACTTATATAATCTAGATGTGGAATATTGTGCTACATTAAGTAGTAAGGAAATAAGGAAAAGAAAGTGTAGATTCATGATGTAAGTGAACATTGGCATAGAATACTTGGCCATTTTCATCATAGAACCTTGAATACTATGCAGCAAATAACCACTAGCCTCCCTAAAGGAGCACTTGAGCAACAGGATGTATGCAAAGGATGTACCTTGGGAATTTGATCTAAATTGGATAATTATATTTTTTTTCATCCATCTCGATGCATTTGGAGTGGAAAAAGTGGATGAATTAACTCACAAGACCATTTTTACTAGCGGGACCCAGTTTGGTGTAATGGGGTCTGAAACCTTCTGGGAGAGTTTTGAGGCATCAAATGATGTTTTTTGGGGGTAAAATTTTACTACTTAAGTGCTACACATTTTCTTGATATTTTACGCATAAATATGTTTCCAACGGTGCAAGGATCGTGTTAATCGGAGTCTGTATGCAAAAGTTATGCCACTCAAAAGTTGACCTTCATGTTTTCACAGCTATAGTTAGGGAGGATGCTGCAGCAGCGCTCATTATTCATGGAAAATAGGATAGACACGTTTTTTTGATGTAAAATAATCTAGAAGAGTCTATTTTGTAACTCTAGTTAAGAGTTGATGTAGTCAAAATTAACCACTAGTAGCCTATCGAGATGTGTTATAACAGGCCACTAGGGAGAAAAGGCATTCCATTTCTTTCGAGAGAATTTTGTTCCATAATTGAGAAAAGATAGCCAAGAGAGATATGAGGTAGAGCACACAGAGGGGATTTGTGCATTGTAGCGGCTCAAGGGCCAAAGAAATTACTTCTTTGTATCTACAACCATATTTCTAGACAAAGAAAGAGAGTGAAGCGGCCTCACCTTCCAACTGGGTTTTTTCTCGAAAGGGTTTCCATAGAGAATATCTTGTGTATTATGTGTGCGTGAGATTATTTTTTCATTCTGTACTTTTCTTCTTGATTTATTTTTACATGCATGCACAAATTACAGTTAATTTTACAAAGCTAGAAATTAAATAAAACTGTAATAGTGTAGAATCTCATATTTTAAATATAATATTATCAGATCTATTGTGACGAGTTGTCCAATGGAATATCGATGGAAGTTTACATATCGGAATTTTACAAAATCCACATTCCATTATCGGACAACAAAGCACATGCATTCCTACAAAGGATCCACTCTAATGTTTGTGAACCTTTCTCGACAGCCTCCACTGCCAGACACAAATATTTTGTCATTTTTGTTGATGACTTATCGTGGAAGTGTTGGATCTTATTCATGTGGAAGAATGATGATACTTTCTCCCAGTTCGTAGAATTCAAGGAACTGGTTGAAAAATAAATTGGCAAGAAGGTGAAGGCTCTCAGGATCAATAATGGAGGTGAGTACGTGTCAAATGATTTCAAAAGTTTCTATGTGAAAAAAGGCATTTGACAAGAGTTGATAGCACCCCACAACCCATAGCAGAATGGGGTGGCTGAGAGAAAGAACCATAGCATTGTGGGAGCTGTGAGGGTTATGTTGCATGACCAACGCCTACCTCTACATTTGTGAGTTGAATCATGCAACACATTAGTCTATTTGCAGAACCAGAGTCCTTGGCATATTCTTGGTATGATTACACTAGAGGAGGCTTTCTTGGGGATAAATCCAAATGTGTCACACTTCGATATTTTTGGAGCCGTTGTTTACTTCCATGTCTTCAAATAATCAAGGAAGAATCTTGATCTGACAACATAATTTGGATTATTTTTTGGTTAAATAGAAAGTCCTCACAGCTACCATGTGTACTTTCCGTCCCTCAAAATGATAGTTGTGTAAAGGGATGTAAGTTTTGATGAGGAGAAAGTGATGTGGTGCTCTCTTGAAAAGGAGCTTCATATCCCACCAAAAGAGGAGATTTTATCTCCAAACAAGGAGCCTCGGGAATTTTTGGAGCAACCACAAGTAGAGGAGTAGAGAGTGGAGACATCCACTCAAGCAAAACCATCCAAATAAGGAAGGAAAAGGAATAGGGACCCTAATAGACTTGTGCAGAATGTGAGGGAGAATGTGGGAAATCCTTCAAATTTGTGTAGGTAAAGGTCACCTGATCAGTACACTAGCTACATGGCTTTAATGACTAAGCTTGTAGAGATTGAGCTATCCTCTTTCAAGGAAACGATAGAGAAACCTGTATGGGTTGATGAAATAGTGGAGGAATACAAATCCATTGTAAAGAAAAAAAATTTAGAAGTTGTCCTAAGACCAACAAATAAATTAGTAGTGGGTTTGAGATGGATTTTCAAGGTGGAGCAAGAAGCAGGCGAAAGCATAGAGAATTATAAGGCAAGATTTTTGGCAATGGGGTACTCTCAAGTTAAGGGAATTGACTATGAGGAGATATTTTATCATGTAGCGAGGTACTCATCCATTAGATCAATTATTGCACTAGTTGCGCAGATGGGGTGGAAGATCCACCAAATGGATGTAAAAACAACATTTCTTAATGGAGTTATTTAGGAGGAGGTATACATCGATCAACCAAAAGGTTTAATACATTTGATGAAGAGTCTCATGTGTGCATACTCAAGAGAGAATTATACGATCTCAAACAAGAACCCCATGCTTGATACACCGGGATCAATAGCTATTTCACTGGTTTGGGCTTGACCAAAAGTGATCAGATTCAAACCTCTATCATATCTTTGTAGAAGGTAAATTTCTTATTATTGTCTTATATGTTGATGATTTGATTTTAACTGGTGATGAGCAGCTGACCAGATCTTGCAATGAGGACCTTGCAAGGGAATTTGAGATGAAGGACATGGGTCTCATGCACTAATTCCTTAGTCTGGAAGTATGGGAATATGATGAGGAATTGTTTGTCTCTTAAGGAAAGTAAGAAAATGAGATACTATAGAAGTCCTACAGGGAAGAGTTGTAAACCCATGGAGACACCTCTAGTGACCAATAGGAGGAAGGAATATGCAACTTCAAGTGAGGAACTAGATGCTACCATTTTTTGATAGCTAGTGGGCTCACTGGTGTATCTTGTGAACACATAACCAGATATATTCTATGCAATCAACTAGCTAAGCCAAGCTATGGTTAGTCCAACCAAATTATTTTGGAAGGAAGTTAAGGATTTTTAACAGTACCTCAGAGGCACTACCCAATTTGTACTATGGTACATACAGACAAAGGGAGTGAAGTTTTGTGGATTCAGAGATGCAAATTGGGTGGGGATTCCATCAGAATAAAAGAGTATATCAGATGGAATTTTCAGTGTTGGTTCTACAGTGGTTTCCTGGTACAGAAGGAAGAAAATATCTATGGCACTCAACTCAGTAGAAGCAGAATACATCACTGCAAGTCAAGCAACATGTGAGGAACTCTAGATGAGAAAGATACTTGTTAAATATTTTGGTCAGATGATGGATCCAACTATAATCTACTGTGATAATCATATTTGCATTAGTCTCTATGATAATATTCTATTTCACAATCGATCCAATCATATAGATATCCCATATCACCATTTGCGGGACTGTGTGTAGAGGAAAATAATGTTGCTACAACACATTCCAACATAGGAACAAGAAGCTAAAATTTTGACAAAGGTCTTGTCAAGAGGGAATTTTGAGTTCCACATGTGAAGGATAGGGGTGGTTTATAGTTCCTTTCTTGTTGAGAGGGAGTTTTGAAAAATGCAGCAATAAATTCTCATGATTTTTCCTTGATTATTTTTAGAAAAATTCCACATCAGTAAACAACTTGGAAGAAGTTACCTTGTGTGACATGGTTTGTGTCACCTAGTTTACTCTGTAACTTTGACTTGGGGGATTTAGAGTTCAGTTAAGCATGTGTGATTTCTAATTTGTAGCAATTAAGGTCAGTTATCTAAATTTGTTTTTAGTTAAACTATTTCCAACTATTGGAGTAGCTAATGGAAGGTTAGTTGTGAAGTGGAACTCCAATCTAACTCAATGATCATCTAGTTAACTGATCAATTAGCCCAAAATAGCTAGTGCATGCAGAGAATTCGAGTTCCCTAGCTGTGGTGGAGATTCCAAGGCAGTGTAACATCAATTGTAGACTAGTCTTGAGTGTATAGGGTTTGCATGCAGTTTGATGATCAACCTTGGGAATTGCGTAATCCATTTTAGAGAAATTCCTAAATAATACGAGCCTAATTTCTCAAGGAATTACGCAAGGAAATAGGGGCTCAAGTACAGGCATAAATTGACTAAGTCTGGGTTAGAGATTTGCAGTGAGAAGAGACATATCTTATTAACTTGCAGGTTGTCCTGAGTTTAGAAAAGAAATTGTTATACATCTCTATTCATTAGATTAATGCAAGAAGGCATTGGGGTTTTTAGCAGATTTCTTTCCCTGGAAAAAATATTGTGTGCATGTGTGTTATTTCTCATTACATGTTTTTGTTTGATGTTATAAATTATGAATTGAATTCTGCATAACAGTAGAGTAGGTTTGTGTCTTATGATTTTGATTAAAAATTCATGAGAAGTTACAAATCTACACCATAATATTTACATTTGGGAGATTTTGGGAAGTTTTCATTGTATTGGCCTTTTGTCACAGAGTTGTCGTCATTGTTAAGGAGTCATTGTCTGTAATTTGCTGACTAGTGTTTGTTGAGTTGTTGTCTAGGATATCATTTGTCACTATGAGTCATAGGTATTATTGTAACCTATTTTCCCAATCATCAATAAAGAGGGCTAAGAGCCTCATCGTTGCAGCAAAAAAAAATTGTGCAAATGTTTATTTGAGCATTGAGTTTTTTAGCTTAAAAACTGAAATATTTAGTGGTTTTAAATTTTTTGGAAACCAATCCCTTGTTTTCTTTGAATACTTGTTAATTAGAATATTAGTAGCAATTTGGAATAAAATGCAAGATTTTTTAAACTTTTTTTTAATTGTTGGGTGTGATTTGTTATGGAGAGAAAATAATATAAATTATATAGGGATTCTAAATTGTGTGCATACTTTTGAATAGTGTGCAATGTTTTGAAGGCAATGTTTTGGGTAAATATCAATAAATTAATTTTAATCAAAGCATAAGGATAATTTGGTGAATTTGTTATAGTTTGTGTGAAAAAGTGAAATCGTGGTTTGGGTTGATTTTTGTGTATAGTTTATTGTAAGATATTGTAGTATATCACTGTGATTGTGCAAAAATAAATGAGTTGTAAAGCTCAGTAAACTAAATTTGTAGTTTTATGAGAGGTTTATTTTTTATGATTTTAAGTGTCGTAGAAAATTTATTAGCGAAGTCTTATCCATCTGAGTCTAATAAGTTAGGCAGAGAAAATTAGGCAAATTAGAAGTTTAGGATGCAGACTTTGATGGAAGGCTACACTATATAGACGATCATTTCCGGAGCTAAAGACAACCTAGAGCCCCCTCAAGCCAAAGCTAATGTAATTCAAGATTGGGAATGACGGAAAACAAAATGAATGTGCTTTTTCATATGTCTATTAAGGATATCATTAACCCACACATTCAAGAATGAAAAACATCAAAGGAGATTTGGGACACTCCTAAATGTTTGTATGAGACAAAGACCACAAACTGAATATCATATCTAAAAATTAAGCTTTTGTAACACCCCCTCCTAGGTCTACTCAGAGTAACCATGCCAATTGGGGTAAACATGAGGAGAGACACTACTACAATTGGATTCAACCTCCTATCTCACCTTAAGGAAGTGGAATCGATGGAACAGTACATACAGTCATCCAACATCATCGACAAAACCCTCAGGAGACAAGTCAACCACTCAGACAGCTTGTCCCTAGGTCCCACTACTATTCTGGAGCTCTTAGGCCATAATCACTCTAATGCTATGGATAAGGGAGCAGCTAGCAACCTAAAGTTTATGTCATAGGCTTGCATGCCAGTGACTGTGGACTATAATTGCCAGCACTATGCCAGCAACCCCCAGATTTAAGCCACTTGTCTAGCCCAGAATCTTGGCCTCTGCCCAGAACTTGTTGTAACTTCAAAAATTCATTAGAAACATAATAAAAATGTTGATCAATAAAAAATCACCCTTAGGACTAGGCCTGAGCATCCCCAACCGGGACTGACATTCTATCAAACACTTGGAATCAATGCAACCTACAAGTCTAGGAAACAAGACAGAGCATAAATGACTAAAACAACTTACAAAACGTAACCAGAAGGATCACCTCCTTCTCCATTGAATTTCTACATCATAAATTAGTTATTGTATCCATTCATTTAATAGTTACAAGTAAATATCTGAAATAACCATGACATGAATGAGTCATTCAACCATGCTTATAACCAACATAAAACCATGTAAATATCATAGATATTACAGCCATTAAATCCACATATAAATTAGTGCAAAAATAAGAGAACTTATCTTTTATTGATCATAGGAAAATCGACCAAGTTCAGGACTTCCACGTACCACCTGACCATAGACATGGTTGAACCAAATCTCTCTTTCAGTCAGTCACCCTTGTGCCATATTCCAAGCATGAATGTGGGATCTCATAGAACAACCAATCTAAGAGAAACCAAGGAAATCCAAAGGTCAAACCACCTCCACCCTCATGAAACACCGATCACACCAAAACTAGTGCTCTGATCACAACCAAACAGAACTTAGGTTTCCATCTGGAATCCATCACTATCCTTGAATAATTTTTGATCTGAAAATCACCCTATGAGTGATCTCAGTTAAGAATTATTAAATTGAGGTATTACAGACTCATGTGTTGGTGTGTGTCTATGTTATTTAAGCAACGGATCAATCAGATTGCAAATACATAGACACTTGAAATGGAAGACAACAGAGAAACACAGTAAGAAAATATAAGAACATAAGAAATTAATAAGGAGTTCACCCTATCCTCTAAGGCTACATCTCCGGTCCAACTTTTAGTGGTGGCTTTCTTTTATTTTGTCTTAAAGCAGAGAATTACAAAGAAGGAGCTCAATACGAGTCTCCATCACAGGATAGCTTGGCAGGGTGGTTCTTGGATTTCCCAAGCGACTAGAGTACACAGACTCTTGGCCTTACCAGCTTTTTGACCTCTCAGGTCTACAATGGAAGGAGCCCAATGTGGTTCTTGGTCCTGACAGATCCCCTTCAATGATGGCTCCAATTTCTCAAGCCCTCTAGTGCTCGACGCTACCTTTGGTCAGCTCGGCCCTCTATCTTCTTACCACTTTTTTCTCTCTCTATCTGCTTTCTTTGTTCTTTCGTGTGTGTGTTCCGTGTCCTTTTGCTAGTATGTGCATGGCTTTAAAGCCACTCAAGCTCATGGTTGTTCGATTCCTCTTCTAACTCTGTCGGATCGCCTGCTAAAGCTTCGCTTGGATTTCCCTATCTCAATGTCATCATCAGACTCACAGGGAGTGGCCACTTGTCCTCCTGCGAACTACGGCAGCTTGCTTCGTCAGTCTGGTTCTTCAGTTACGTCATGTAATAAGTAATCTGCCACCGTGGCGGTCAAAGTGGACCTCAAATTCTTTTAAATAACAGCTTAATCCCTCGTTACATCCAGTCTTACCGTCGGGTGCGATAACAACTGTTAGATCTAGATCCCCTAGATCCAACGCCATCCACTCATTTCCCGTGCTTGACTTGCTCAACCATTAGCATGCGATGAGCGGTGGTTTTCTCTCTCCCCCGCTTGCCACGGGTTTTCGCATTGTCCGACGAAGTGTTTTTCAGTTTGCTATTCATTGACGTACTCTTGCCTACCACTGTCTTCCTGAACTTGTTTCATGTTTTTTGCTATGGGGGGCCAGTGGATCAGCCCTCCTCAACAATAGTCTCATATTTTCTTTTACTTCCCCAAGTGTAGGGGGAGCCCCTTTACTCCTAAGATTGTAATGGTCATTTTGCTTTTGAGGTTTCTTCTCAGTGTTTGTCTTCGGCATTGGTTGTGAGCACTAATATGTGTTCACCACATGCCCACATTTAATAGTTACAAGTAAATATCTGAAGTAACCATGACATGAATGAGTCATTCAACCATGCTTATAACCAACATAAAAACATGTAAATATCATAGATATTACAACCATTAAATCCACATATAAATTAGTGCAAAAATAAGAGAACTTATCTTTTATTAATCATAGGAAAATCGACCAAGTTCAGGACTTCCACGTACCACCTGACCATAGACATGGTTGAACCAAATCTCTCTTTCAGTCAGTCACCCTTGTGCCATATTCCAAGCATGAATGTGGGATCTCATAGAACAACCAATCTAAGAGAAACCAAGGAAATCCAAAGGTCAAACCACCTCCACCCTCATGAAACACCGATCACACCAAAACCAGTGCTCTAATCACAACCAAACAGAACTTAGGTTTCCATCTGGAATCCATCACTATCCTTGAATAATTTTTGATCTGAAAATCACCCTATGAGTGATCTCAGTTAAGAATTATTAAATTGAGGTATTACAGACTCATGTGTTGGTGTGTGTCTATGTTATTTAAGCAACGGATCGATCAGATTGCAAATACATAGACACTTGAAATGGAAGACAACAGAGAAACACAGTAAGAAAATATAAGAACATAAGAAATTAATAAGGAGTTCACCCTATCCTCTAAGGCTACATCTCCGGTCCAACTTTTAGTGGTGGCTTTCTTTTATTTTGTCTTAAAGCAGAGAATTACAAAGAAGGAGCTCAATACGAGTCTCCATCACAGGATAGCTTGGCAGGGTGGTTCTTGGATTTCCCAAGCGACTAGAGTACATAGACTCTTGGCCTTACCAGCTTTTTGACCTCTCAGGTCTACAATGGAAGGAGCCCAATGTGGTTCTTGGTCCTGACAGATCCCCTTCAATGATGGCTCCAATTTCTCAAGCCCTCTAGTGCTTGACGCTACCTTTGGTCAGCTCGGCCCTCTATCTTCTTACCGCTTTTTTCTCTCTCTGTCTGCTTTCTTTGTTCTTTCGTGTGTGTGTTCCGTGTCCTTCTGCTAGTATGTGCATGGCTTTAAAGCCACTCAAGCTCATGGTTGTTCGATTCCTCTTCTAACTCTGTCGGATCGCCTGCTACAGCTTCGCTTGGATTTCCCTATCTCAATGTCATCATCAGACTCACAGGGAGTGGCCACTTGTCCTCCTGTGAACTACGGCAGCTTGCTTCGTCGGTCTGGTTCTTCAGTTACGTCATGTAATAAGTAATCTGCCACCGTGGCGGTCAAAGTGGACCTCAAATTCTTTTAAATCACAGCTTAATCCCTCGTTACATCCAGTCTTACCGTCGGGTGCGATAACAACTGTTAGATCTAGATCCCCTAGATCCAATGCCATCCACTCATTTCCCGTGCTTGACTTGCTCAACCATTAGCATGCGATGAGCAGTGGTTTTCTCTCTCCCCCGCTTGCCACGGGTTGGGTGCTGAGTGGAATCGCTCCGTTTTCACCAAATCTTCTTACCACCCAAGGATTCCCCCGATGAATACCGCCAGTTTTTAGAGCGCAGGTCCTGCCTTAGCCTTTAGCCATTTTCCCCACGGTTTTCCCCGGCTCCCATGCTCGGGGCCCCTCTTTTTCGATATTTTTTGCCCAACGATGTGCAATTAGCGCTAAGTGCTAATCACGCATCAAAAAATCTGTCTGTTTCCCGATCTGGGCTTCCCAGGGGCTAATTTCACCTCTTGCATAGTCTCCATGGGCCTCAGTCAATGTGCTTTGACCAAGGTCCTCGTCATTCCATGTTGGTGGCCAACTTCCACTGGTTTAGAGGTGTTTTTCATCACTTCTCTCAATTCTTTGACATCTATCCCGACCTGGTACACCCATGGTTCTTTTGATTATTCTTTACAGATCCAATTCATATCACGTCCTTCCCACTAAAAAGCTTTTGGACCACCAAAAGTTGGTTTTTCAAGCATCGACTAAGTGAGGGTACTACTGTCTCACTTGCCCAATCTCAATCCACTTTGCACTGCTCGGCTTCGAACCTTTGAGTCCAATTCTAAGGTACTCAACGTCTCCTCTACATATTGTCCTCACCTTCCTGTCCAAGGTTGTGTCTTCCTGCAATTCTTTCAGATATTCAGGTAACAGGTCATCAATAGAAGGCAATTGACTTTGCTCTTCAGGATCCTCAATCATTTAAGGTTCAAGTAATCTCAAGCAATCTACATTTACGATTGAGTAGATGTGCATGTAAGCTAGTAGATCAAGGCGAAAAGCATTTTCACCGATCCTCTCATGTATCTTGAAGGGTCCATACCTGATAGGCTTTAGCTTTTTGCCTTCACCTCGCATCCTGTCCTTGCTAATATACATCCAGACCTAGTCACCAACTTGGAAGCTATGCTCCACCTGATGCTTGTCATGCCTTGCCTTGTAATTAGCTTGGATCCTTTCTAGTTGTTCCTATACTGCCTGGTGGATCTCTTGGATCTGTTTAATGAACCTAGTTTCCTTGTACGCATCACTGTTTCCATCAACGGTGGTATCTTTACTAAAGATAAAATCCAAAGGAGACCTTGGTGTGAAACCAAAACAGGTTGCAAAAGGAGATCTCTATCTAGAATAATTTTTTTCTTTGTTGTAAGCATGTTGCACATAACACAAGTGTTCATCCCAAAGCTTAGGATTTTTGCTGTAATATCCTCTGAGTAGCTGGATCACTGTCCTATTAACTACTTATGTCTAGCCATCAATTTGTGGATGAAAATCTATGCTTTTCTTCAGTTGAGAGTCCATCAGCTCCCACAGACTTGACCAAAACTTCCCCACAAATCGGGTGTCTTGATTAGATACAATAGAAGTGGGTAACCCAAAATGAACCCACACATGTTCAAAGAATAGTTTTGCAGTTTGTTCAGCTGTAATCTGCTTATTACAAGGTATCAAAATGCACATTTTGTTGAACCTATCCACAACCACATACAAATAATCATGACCTTTTCTAGACTTATGCAGTCCCCCAACAAAATCCATGGAAACAATTTCCCAAGGGTGAGAAGGAACTGGTAATTGAGTGTACAATCCTAGTTTTCTATTGCTAGACTTGCTTTTGGCACACATAGTACACCCTCTCGCATATCTAGAAATTGTCTCATTCATTTTTGGCCAATAACAAAATCTTTGCAGTTGTGCAACTATTTTACTTACCCCAAAGTGACCTGATATTAGAGAAGTGTGTGCCTCTCTTATTATCTTTACTCTCTCTCTTTGTGGAATGGGAAGTTTCCCACAATGATATAAGAGTTGGTCCTTCACATGATAATCCAATTCTTCTACCCTTTTTCCTTGACTCAAAGTTGCATATACATCTTTAAATTCTATATCTTGAGCATATTGTTCAATGTAGCTTTCATGTAGTGCAGAATTATGCTTCAGTATAGTAGATGCATTTATAATGGGTCTAGATAACATGTCTGCAACTTTGTTATGTATGCCCTTTTTATATATGATGATTAAATGAAACTAATGTAGAAAACCCATCCACCTGTAATGTCTTGATTGCTGCAACTTAGTTTGGGAGTGTAGCTATTGAAGTGGTTGATGATTAATATGTATTACTGTCTCTTTTCCCATTAAGTAATGTTTCCACTTTTTCACACTCTGGACTAATGCATATAATTCTTTATCATATGTAGGATAGTTAGCTATTGCAGAATTAAAAGTCTCAGAATGATAACATATGGGTTTACCGTGCTGTGTCAACACTGCTCCCATGGCATAGTCAATGGCATCTATCTGGATCTAAAATGGTCTTTGTAGATCAAGCAGTGCTAGTACAGGTGTTGTACTAATCATTTCTTTCAAGGTGTTGAAGGCTTTCTGATGTTTGCCTCCCCACTAAAACACCTTGTTCAATCCTTTCAAAGCATGTAAGGGGGCTACAATTGAGGAAAAGTTAGAGATGAACTTCCTCCAATATTATGATGCTCCTAAGAAGCTTCTCACTTCTGTAGCAGACTTGGGTTTAGGCCAGTTTACAATGACTACCACTTTAGAGGGATCTACTTTCAATTCACCACCCCTACTATATGACCCAAATAATTTAGAGATGTTTTGCCAAATTCACATTTGGAGAGTTTAACATAAAGTTTTTCTCTTTTTAAAACATCTAAGGTCTTCTTAACATGCTTTAAGTGTTCCTCCTACATTTTACTAAAAATCAGAATGTCATCCAGATATACAATAACAAAATCATCAAGAAAAGGTATGAGTACATCATTCATTAATCTCATGAAAGTAGCAGGGGCATTGGTTAAGCTGAAAAGCATAACCAACCACTCATACAATCCTTGCTTTGTTTTGAAAGTAGTCTTCCATGCATTTTACTCTATAACTCTGACCTGATGGTATCCACTGTGTAAGTCCATCTTGGTGAAATAAACAACTTCCTTCAATTGATCTAAAAGATCATCTATGCGAGGAAGGGGATAAAGATTTTTGATTGTTATCTTATCCAGTGCTTAGTAGTCAATGCACATTCTTCACGAGCCATCTTTCTTTCTCACCAAAATGATTGGTGACCCACATGGTGATGTGTTAGGCCTGATAAACCCCTTCTCGAGCAACTCCTACACTTGCTTTTTGATTTCAGCATTCTCTAAAGCAAACAACTTGTACATTCCAATGTTAGGCAATGGAACATCTTGCTGCAAAATAATATCATGTACTATTTCATTTTTGGGTGGCAAACCTTTAGGTACTTGAAACAAGACATCATACTCTGAAACAATATTTTCTATATCAAATTGTTTCTTAGCATTACAACCCTCAAATATATTGGTTTTATCAGGTTTCTTTTCCTTTACAACCATTAGTAAGAATTGTTTGCACAAATTTATAATTATTTTCATCTACCCTGAGTTTACGAAAGTATAATTATTCTTGAGCTTATGAGCTCTTACAAAGTATTCGATTCCATCTTTAACAAGTAGATACTTGTTCTCAAGTCTATATAAAATGACTTTTCTATCATACAAGTAAGGACTCCCTAAAACAATTCCACATATATCCAAAGGAATTATGTCTAACTCAACCTCATCTACAAATGTTGATCCAAAAGAAAACTTGAGATTACATTGTCTAGTCACTTGTAGTTGCGCTTTATCATTCAACCATCCTATGGGTATGGTTTCTTGTGAGGTGTAGTTTCAAATCCCAATTTCTTTACAATTGCTTCAAAAATCAAATTTACATGTGAAACACTATCAAACAAAGTATTTGGAAACAACTTGAATATGAAAAGCTCATGTCTTTTTCTCTCATGTTCTTCATCATTAATAGATTGAGCAAAATTACTAGTAGATGCTTCAGAATTCTTACCTTTTATACCTGTGGCTGCAATGGTTTTTTTATCTCCTAAGTCTGACCCCAAATCTTTCTAAATAGCTGCAGCAGTCTTCTTCTTCTTTCCCTCAGACTTCTTAGGTCTCAGCTCTGGATGCAGAATCCAACATTGCCCGTCATCATGCCCATACTTTTTACAGTGAGTGCATGAAGCTTTGCTTTTCTATGTAGTATTAGCCTTTCTTGCTTTCCACTTCTGCTTTCTTTTCTCCTTGCTCTTTCTTGTAGTGGGTTGGGATGGTCCCCCAAATTCTAGATTTCCATTCTTTCCTCTAGCCTCTAGATGAGTAGCTTGTATAGATACCTCATCTATACTAGTGGGATTAAACATGAGGATAGTATGCCTCATGTAGCTGTGTAGACCACCAATGTACTTCAATAGAGTCTTTGGTGATTCTAATGAGATCCCTAGAATCAATGCTCTTTTTCTAGATTCTTGAGTGTACCCTTGCACACTTTTCCCTTTCAACTGCCGAAGAGTTTGTCAACTCATCATGGCTTGTTTCATGTAGGCCAATGGATAGAATTGCTTCTTGATGGCAGAAACAAATTCACTCCAGACAGAGATAGTCTTAACATGTCTTTTCATGTCAACTTGGGGTTTTTCCTTCCCACCAAACGAAGACAGTGCCTCCTAGGCGTAGGCCTGCCAGCTGAATTTTTCTCTTGTCTGAGTCGATGTTCTGCACTTTACAATACACATCAATTTGTCTAATCCAATTTTCCAAATTTTCAGCATTTAGCTCTCCATCATACATGAGAAAGTCGAATTTAACATCTAGCTTGATCAAAGATGCTTTCTTATTATGCACAGGGCTATTAGGAGGTGTGATAAATTTTTCCTCTTTCCCTTTTCCTTTTGAGTGGTCATGGGAATGAGATTCATCTTCTTCTTTGTCTTGTTTAGAACCTGATGAATCTTCATCCTTATGTTTTCTAAAGTCCCTATACATTTCTTCTACCATAGACTTTAGAGCTAGGAAACTCTCTATGAATTGAGGGTCTGGCCCCACAAAACCTTCCACTGACATTGCCTTCCAAGGATAGACTCTCCCAATCTCAAGATTAGTTTCGACCAACTCTCCTTCTCCTAATTTGAGCTTTGATCTAGTGAGCATTCAACAGCTAAACCAACACAAGCTTGCCTAACCTTACAGCCTAAAGCTCTAATACCACTTGATTTGAAAATCACCCTATGAGTGATCTCAGTTAAGAATTATTATATGGAGGTATTACAGACTCATGTGATGATGTGTGTCTAGGTTATTTAAGCAATGGATCGATTAGTAGCAAATACTTAGACACTTGAAATGGAAGACAACAGAGAAACATAGTGACCAAATATAAGAACACAAGAAATTAATAAGGAGCTCACCCTATCCTCTAGGGCTACATCTTCAGTCCAGCTTTTAGTGGTGGCATTCTTTTATTATGTCTTAAAGAAGAGAATTACAAAGAAGGAGCTCAATACGAGTCTCCATCACAGGATAGCTTGGTAGGGTGGTTCTTGGATTTCCCAAGCCACTAGAGTACATAAACTCTTAGCCTTACTAGCTTTTTGACCTCTCGAGTCTACAATGGAAGGAGCCCAATGTGGTGCTCGGTCTTGACAGATCCCCTTTAGGGATGGCTTGAATTTCTCAAGCCCTCTAGTGCTCGACGCTACCTTTGGTTAGCTCGGCCCTCTGTCTTCTTACCGCTTTTTGCTCTCTCTATCTGCTTTCTCTATTCTTTTGTGTGTGTGTTCCGTGTCCTTCTGCTAGTCTATGCATGGCTTTAAAGCCACTCTAGCTCATGGTTGTTGAATTCCTCTTCTAACTCCATCAGATCACCTGTTATAGCTTCACTTGGAGTTCCCTATCTCGACGTCATCATCAGACTCACAAGGAGTGGCCACTTGTCCTCCTGCGAACTGTGCCACCTTGCTTCATTGGTTCGGATCTTTAGTTACATCATGGAATGAGTCATCCGCCACCTTGGCAGTCAAAGCGGACCTCAAATTCTTCTAAATCGCGGCTTAATCCCTCGTTACATCTAGTCTTACCATCAGGCATAATAACAATCGTTAGATCTGGATCCCCCAAATCCAACGCCATCCACTCATTTTGTGCAGTTGACTTGCTCGACCATTAGTGCGCGATGAGTGGCGTTTTTCTCTCTCTTCCGCTTGCCATGCGTTAGGTGCTGAGTGGAATCACTCCATTTTCATCAAATATGCTTACCACCCAAGCATGCCCCCAATGAATACCATCGGTTTTTAGAGCGTGAGTCTTGCCTTAGCCTTTAGCCTTTTTCCCCACGGTTTTCCTCAACTCCCATGCTCGGGGCCCCTCCTTTTCAAGGGTTTTTCCCTGCATCAAAAACTCCCTCCACTTCCCAATCCGGGCTTCCCAGGGGCTAATTTTTCCTCTTGCTTAGTCTCCATGGGACTCGATCAGTTTGCTTTGACTGAGGTCCTCGTCGTTCAACGCTGGCAACCAACTGCCACTAGTTTAGAGGTGTTTTTGATCGCTACTCTCAATTCTTTGAAGTCTGTCCCGACCTGGTACAACCATGGTTCTTTTGATTATTCTTTATGGATCTAATTCGGATCAATTTTCCATCTCCTTGTCTCTCAGGCTTTACCGCAATCCAAACCTAGATCACTAGGCCCTAAATCAAGATGTCTCCCTCAGGTTTTACAGTGTATCCTGCCAAAACCGGTCAAGGGTTTCCTAGGCCTTTGGGAATGAATTTTGAGACCACTTCTGTGCTAGATTATGGAATCCATCTGGAAAACCAAATCTCAAAAACTAAAATAAACATCCCAACATACCATGGCATCCAGAAAAAGGCTAGCCTAGATTGAAATCCACTGTCATAACCCAGCAAAACCATTCCACCAACAGCAAGAGAACCATACACCAACATGAAATACCATGCATGTCCAAATTGGCTAGGAAATCACACATGCAAAAGGTTACCTACAAGTATTCATGTTGAAGTTGATTGATCATGCTTTCCTTTCCTTGATCCTTGCTTGTTTTTCCTTTCCTTGCTCCAAACTAGAGTGCTCCAAGAAAACTCTAAGTGACCAAGAGTGAGAGAGAGAGAGAGAGAGAGAGAATAATGAGAGAGCTCCAAACTTGAACTTGACAAAATATTAACACTGAGCAAGCCTAGCATTGAGAAACCTGCCAGCTGATCCTCATAAGCCTTTTTATCAATGAGGCCTCTAATTTCTTCATTTTCAATTATTTTCCTTCATTTTCCTCCTCACATGCAACATGTGACCTTTTACCTTCCTTTTATCCTAAATTCCTTTATTTCATAAATAAATGTGCCAAAAATTCTTTTTGTCCTTTTAATTCCTTTGCCTTAGCCTTTGTTAGTTTTCCTTAGCCAAAACACACACATCCAGTGGTGCCCACTAGGATATCTTTGCCCAACATTTAGCTTGGAATAGGGGTCCCTTGCCTGAGGTCTTATTTTTCCTTTATTACCTTTATTACATGGAATTTTCACCAAGGCTAATTTAGAACCCTCCTCCTTGGGTAACACCATCCTTAATGTTAAACCACGCCAATACCTCAGCAAAATTGTTGAAAAACAAATATACTACCCATGGTGTTTTATAACTTAGCTCGTTGCAATATTTACAATGAATGACCTGCTTAAAACCAAAAAATGATGACAACATGACAATATAATAACCATACTGCATACTAGATCTTTATAACACAACCCATTACGGTATTTACAATAACCACATACAAACATTTTTTAAACCAGCAAATAAGGGATACAGTGCCCGTATCAATCAACAAGGGAATCCGGAGGCTCATGCCTCCACCCTCCAAGTAATACCAAGATTCACCTGCTTCCTAGGAAGTCCATAATCCACTGACACAGTCAAACTGCATCCAATTTCCAGTGCTACAATCCTTCTCTACTTATCCTCTTAATGAACGATTATCGTTGCATTATTCCAGGGTGCACTCCCAATGTGCATCTAGTTCCATCTAGGAATTCTAATAAGAAAAACCAATATATTTGTGACCTTCCCTTCTCTATTACACATTCCCTCGAGAAATCTTCTCACCCCCTTCCGTGAAGTCACTCACCTACCAACTCCCCTGGCATCCCCTATCCTGAGTGATCCATCCCTTGGCAAGGTTTCCTCACATCGGAAGGTACAAAATGAAGGCATATACCTACCTCAAAATCATCATATCAGTCATAGCATGCTCATGGAAATCAATGGACACTATTGGGTACCAATGTCCCACAATGGTCCTACTCTTAAAGTACTCTGCCAGCATACTATTGAATGTTCCAATTTCTTTCGTTTTTGTTGCCAATTCTTGCAGTCGATTTCAACTACCAATTGGGCATGTTCATGCATTGATGTTCCAAGAACATAATTTCCATGAGATTTAAATAAATTGAAATAACCTCAAATCATACCTCATTGGTAATTTGTCAATAAGGTACACTTGCAATCATGTTCGCTTCCTATCACAACAAGTCAAACTAATTGTTTGATCAAAACATCATGTATAAGCATACCACATCAAGTTAGTTCAAAACACAACCATGATAGATAAAAATCATAAATCATATGTAAACATCATAAACCAAAATCATATATAACATGTAATCATAATAGACCATAATCATAAATCACATGCATAATAAAACTGAAAGAAAATACTGATACTTATCCTTTAATCAACCCTTAGCTTCTACCTTTGTCTTTATTATGTACAGACTCTAGATCATTTGCAACACCAAAAAAACACCCAGTGCCTTCTCCTCATCCATGTGCACATACACATAGTGTGCATCACACACATACAACTACACGTCATACAACACCATGCAATACGTGCATTTACAATGGTTCCATATGTACTAAATGTACACAGTACCACCTGTACACTGCAACCACCTGCATTATATGTTCACAACATCACATGTACATGGAACCACCTACAAAAAATGTACACAGTGCCACATGTACACTGCACCACTGTAAAACATGTACAGAATACCAAATGTACACAACATGTGTACGGCATGAAATGTACATAGCATCACATGCACGACATATACACAACACCACATGTACAACATTTACACGACACCACATGCTCACAACAACACTTGTACAATCATGCACACAACACCATATGTACAACATGCATAGAACACCATATGTACATAGCATTGCATATCCAACATGTACATAGCATCATCTATAAACAACACTACATATCCAACATGTGCACAAAAACATATGCACACAACACTGCATATCCATCATGTACATAACACCATCTATGCCTAAAAATTCATATGCAATATTCATACAACTCTATATGTACCATCATGTACATAAAATCACATAAATAACATGTACACATGCTATGTTTACACAACACAGCATGCACGCAACATCATAGATGCAACATGTGAAAAATATACAACATATGCACAACAATAGTACCTTACATCCAAAAGCACATTGCCTCTACCAAGAAACCTTGCTCCTAGTGTCTTTTCTATGCTTGTCCCAGCATGTCGCAAACCACACTTCTTTCATTTCGTTGATGTATCCTTCCACATTTCCTATCATAAATATATTCATCATACAAGTATATAATATCAATTCATATCCACATGATATTGACCTCGTATATTTTTCATGACTACTCTTCCCACTTGATTCCTCATGAACTAGGAATCTCTTCATGCCATTCACCTGCATAAGAAAGCATTCCTGCACAAGAACGATCCCTGACAACCCTAACAGATAGTGAAAAAATACATACATACATATATAATCATTAGCGTAAAAAAATCATCATCATGTTAGACAACGACATACATACATATATGTATACATATATAAACATTAGCATACTCATGATCATGACATAATTGTTGGTTAACATAAAGTCTATGTTAAGAGAACTTCCTTTATTAGTGTACAACATGTACAACATTGAGAACAATTATTCCCAACATAGCCAAGGCATCTGACACCTCATATCCATTTAATTTACCTTTTCTAGTTACCTTTCACGTGTTTGTACTGCCACCATCAATTTACCACTATGGACCAACCAATCCAACCAACTGTCATAGTCCTACCTTACACTACGCTTACTCATGCATAGAGCTTCATTTGAGTCTTACCTTACCTGTTGGGTACCAAAATCTCTCCCAGAGCTCTATTAATTTCCTCCTTTCCCAACCAATTCCCAATACTCAAAACACAAAAGGAAACCTAAGAAACAAATAAGAAGAAGGTCATGAAAACCCATAACAACAATACGACACTGTAGCAAAGTGGCATATCTATGCACACACATGCAAAATCACAAGACTAACAACATACACCATCACTCAATCCCCATGGTTCCCAGTGCTTCCAAAGGAAAGCTCAACTTGATTCCTCTTCAAGATTCATGGCAATCTCTCTTTCCATGAAACTCCCTACATTGTACTGCCATAAACACATAATGTCAATGCATAATTAAACATCATAATACATCAATTACCTTATATTTTCATGCCAAGATTTTTTCCTTGCAACTAAACACATCCACGCCATCTCTCAAGGGACTCCAGTTATCTTGATATATCCACCTCTAACTAGAGACTAGCTAATATACATGTCAAGTACATATTCATGAATCTAGAATATATCCACATAATGTCGACAAAATCAAGGTTAAGAAGACTCCATTTATGCAAAGCACTCATTCATTTGGAATTAGGGTTTTGTTGTAGCAATTGCAACACCCTCCAAAATCTTGGCCTACATCTAATTTTAAAGCCTCCTTTGAGAGTTTCACTTGATGAATGCACGCACTCAGGTTCACTCCATGAGCTTGTGTGAGTCTTCACACCCACCTTTCTTAATCATTCCACCCAAGATTTTTCATGTTGATGTTCATGTCATGCTTGCGACCATGTTTTGGCCATACTCAAGTTCTTCACTTCATGTGTACATGTTTTGTTCTCTATGTAAACATTTGTCGTGGTCCCACATAGATTCATATTCACTGTCATGCAAGCATCAACACATTTGTCCAATGATCAATCACAAGCATCACACTTTTTGCTCATAGCGTCAATCAATCATGTTGAGCATGTGTCTGGATGGTTTGAGTCGTCTCGTCGTCAAGTCATGTAAGTTTGTGTTTGAAAGATCACATATGCATCTTTCCACTCATTCACACACTTAGTCACTTTGCTGAAGTTATGATGACCGAATTACACTCTGACAGTTGGACCATCACCCCTCCATCGACTCAATCTACCGTGACCCAAAACAACATAGAAGAACCAAGTAAGCCACTTCAAGTTACATTTCCTACAAGAAAATCAATCAACCTTCATGTTGGTCAACCAGATATTTTGACCTGGAAACCACCCCAGGACTGACTCCCCTCAAAAATTTCATAGAGGCTACAAACCTTTCCTGCTCCGCTAACTGATAAAATTGCACAGACAAGTCAGATAGACACCTAGTGCCTGTCCCTATCTCCCTCAGAAAATTGCGTATTTGTTCCATCCAACCCTCCAGTAAGTTGACCAGTTGCTCATATGAAACTATGCAAAGGTGATCAACAGACTAATATCCCAACATCAATGCATTTTTCCTGCCAGCATCTAATAGCAGTCAACTACCAGCTCCCTCTAGGAATTATGTAGCTTTTGCTGCCAAGCTCCAGCAGCTAACTGCCAGTTCCCTCCAAGAACTATGCAAATTTTTTTTCCCAGCTCCCGGCAACTGACTGCCAGTTCCCCTCAGGAATTATGTAATTTTTGATGCCAGTGTCCTAGTAGACAATTTCCATCTCCCTCCAGGAATTGCGTAGTTTTGGATGCCAAGCTCCCGCTACCTGCTCCTTCCAAAAATTGTGCAGATTTTGCATGCCCAGCCTTCCCATAGCCCAAACTGTTCCTCTCAAAAACTACGCAATTTTGTCCTCCATCTGAGCAAGACCCCTCGAATAGTCACTGTCGATCTGGATTTCCTATCTTCATCACCCAATGACTACTGCACAGTTTTCATCAGTAGTTCTTGAAGCCTCCATCCCAGTGTGCAACCTTGTCTCCTCTCCCATCACCTGCATTCAAAACAATCATGCATCATGGTAGACTAGCAGGTTTTGGATTTGATGTCATCTCATCATGAGTGCCTGCAGATACATGTACATAAACAAACATTGCGTGATGAAGGATGTGATGAACAAATGGAGTACATGCAGAAGGACATGTTCGCCAACGAACATACAAATGATGCATGCAAGGAGATGTGCCAACGAATGTACAAACGATGCATGCAAGGAGATGTGCCAATGAACGGACAACCATGCAAAGATATGTTCACAGATGGACGAATGAGAAAACATGCAAGATGTGTTCACATACGGATAGATAGACGAACATGAAATTTTTGTGAACAGACGAACATGTCAAGCTTACCAACATACAAGCAAGGAGCAACATGTGAATCAAACATCGAGTGAACCCAACAACAATCGAACACTTCGTGCATGTTGCCATGCGGATTTGAAGTTGTGACACACCATAGGGATATCCATCACCCAACAACAGTGTAGCTCGACATGCACACCAGCAACAACATGAATGTACTAGTATTGTCATGTCAAGTCTTGTAATGAGTCATGTTGTCCACATCTCTACTATGGGCCATGCTGTTAATCAATTTAATGTAATGTGGAAGGCCAAGAGACCCACTTTTTGTATGAAGAGTCATGTAGTGTAGAAACATCATGGAATTCAAACAGTCATAAGGGTAGTCGAATAGCCACAATGGTTAGTTTCACCCTTAGCTATAAATATCCCCTCATTTTTACATGTAATGGACTTTTCAACTCAGCTCCTCCGACATAGTCTTGAGATTCTATAATCTTTTCTTTGAGGAGTAAGTAGTGGCTCCAATGCCCCACCCACAAGGTTAGTGGTGTATGGTGTAATGATGTGTCTTGGAACTTTCGCTTAATTTAGAAGCCTGCTAATAGGCCAGCATGTTTTCACACTTATAATGTAATTGTTGTAAGACTGATCTTGAACACTTGTAATGCATGTTGCTTTAACCTGTGATTAACAATTGAACTCATTCACTTGTTGTAATACATATATATTAATGAAAATGTGTTGTATGAGCTGTTAATGATATCCTTCCCATGTTGGTTACCTCCCCTACATTAGACAGACCTTTCACATTAAACTTGCTATAGCAATCGGTGCACTTGTGTGAACTCATCCATTGTACGTGTTATCTTCCCTTGTGTGTTGTGATTGTCCCATCCAAGTGGACTATTCTTCCGAAAGTTGTACACTTCTTGTTGTGTTGTGTGTTCCTAGTAGAGTTGGAGCTTCCTCCCAACCAACTTGGGACTTACTCCCACCCTCTCCCTCTATAATGAAAGAACCATTGACACAAGTAACACTACCAATCACCAAGCATGTGAACCTCACTACTCAAAGATAAAGTAGACCACTCTCTTGTGTTGACAAGAAAAATTAGAGGTAAATCTTTAAGATAATGGAAATCGATCCATCATACTAGATGGGACTCCCTCGAAAATGGTGTGAGGTATAGTTGGGACTTCATACCAAGGTGATCCCCTGAATGTTGGCGGTTCCAGCATTGTCAACATTTCCAGCGCTAGAAGGAGGGAATCTAGTTGTATATGGTTGAACGTCCTCTCACACTCACTGATAAACCATCTCGTCATGGTAGTAACTCGCACTTCCTATCACCTACACACAGCTATGAATATTGTTACTTCTCACATGCTACAACTGAAAATGAAATTCCATATCACCAGCTTCGCTTCGTCCGTCCCATCACCCACCAATTCATGAAAGTAGTCATAATAATCCCAGGCATACAACATCTTCCATATGCATCAAGGAAGCCAAAAACCACTATCACAAGGGTTGTTGTATCATCAGTGGAAGAAGTGGTTCTTGCTACACTTGAAGGTCTTGTAGAAGCTATTGAAGATGGAGAGGAAACTTTGGTCTTCTGAAAAGGGGAATGAGACACTCTTGTGATCTTGGGATCAGACTCTGGTATAAGAGGTGGAGGGGAAGGCAATGCAGGAGGCGGAAGAGGAGACGAACCAACAAACTCAGAGCCAAAACCATTAGATTCTGAAGGAAAGGAGACGGATAAAGAAGAAGAAGAGATGGCTAACCAAAATCTGGAATGGATGATTTGGGGACCATTGGCTCTCCTAGGTGCATTACACAAGATGCCAAAGTGATCGAAGAGAATGAACATCAAGTTCAACCCTAACAGCATAGTGAAGGTAGAAGATCATTTGGACAACTTCTACCTACAATTACAAACCCTCGAGGTACGGTATGATGACGTAGCATGTAGATTGTTCCCATGTATCTTGGACAGTCACACAGCTGCATGGTATCACAACCTTCCACTAAACTCCATACAGAATTGGGGTGCATTCAAATGCATGTTTCTTGAAAAGTTTGTTGATGACAAGACACCAACCATGTTACTCAAAGAATTGGGAAGCCTAAAGATGGAGGGGAAAGAAATGGTTAAAGATTTAAATCAGAGGTTTACATGCATATTTAACAAATTTGCAAAGGACACCAAACCTCATGACTCCATCACTGTTGATTACTACATGTTCGCACTGTCAACCAATATTGCACAGTTTGTCAAACGAGCTGCGAAACCAACACTATTGGAAAACTTTGAGGAGGTTATTGTTGTGTGGTTATGTCTTCTGGATCCATCACATTTTATTGCCTTATTGTTGTTGAGAAAGATCTACATGCGATTGGAGTCATAAAGGATGATGAACCAACAAAGGAATCCCAAGGCGCAAGCAAAAATTCCCAAGCAATGGTGAGAAAGGGTAGAGACAAGGAGACAAATGATATTGAAACCCTCATTCGCCTTATCAAGAACTTGACAACAAAAGTGTATGAGCTTAAACAATGGAAAACAGACACATCTACAATCAATCATCTACCCATATAGAGACAAGGAAGCAATTCATCAAGTAGCAATCAGTTCACTCCAAAAACTGTGCAGAGCTATGTGTTCCACCTCAAACAATGTGCAGATGTTGAGTTTTGTTCATTTCACAAAGAACATCACCCAGATAACTCTTGTTCAGACTAGAAGAAAATCGCAAACTTTGTATATAGCCATACATTCAAGGAAGAAAATAGTATGTGGTGAACACATATCAGTGCTCACAACCAATGCCGAAGACAAACACTGAGAAGAAACCTCCAAAGCAAAATGACCATTACAATCTTAGGAGTAAAGGGGCTCCCCCTACACTTGGGGAAGTAAAAGAAAATATGAGACTATTGTTGAGGAGGGCTGATCCACTGGCCTCCCATAGCAAAAAACATGAAACAAGTTCAGGAAGACAGTGGTAGGCAAGAGTACGTCAATGAATAGAAAACTGAAAAACACTTCGTCGGACAATGCGAACATCAGTTCTACCTTAGACACCTCAATGAGTCTACCACCTCTAGACTACAACATTGTAGATGGCATGAAGAAAACTCGAGTGAAAATTAGTTTGTTTGAGTTAGCTAAGATCGAGAGTCAGTGAGACATCCTATTGTGCACATTGGGATAGACAGCGACAGACAGCGCAACCTCTACTATTAAGGGAGAAAGCACACCTCCCGGATCACTTTCTATTGTTCTCAACACACTCAGTATGGAAGAAGCAAACTCATGTTTCCCTCCATTCTTGCTATCATTTGAAATTTTTAAGTGCAATTTTCACAACTGCTTGGTTGATTATGGCACGACAACCAACGTCATGCTGCTCTCCATTGCTAACAGGATCAATGCACAATGGAGAAAGACATCTGCGCGAATCATCCAACTTGATTAGTCATTAGTACCAGCCATTGGTGAACTTCGAGACTGATCATATGATTATCTCATGACGGTTGAGTCCATCAATGCATCAACATTTTTGTTGTGGACATACCAGAAGCATACAGTCTACTACTCAACAGAGACTGGTCTAGCAAGTTGAACAGATATCTTTCTACAAATTGGTCACACATGTGGCTTCTGTACAAGGGAAAATGCAACCAAATTTGGTTGTTATCCAAGAGGTACATGAATCACAATGTGACTCCCCTTAATGGTGAGAATGAACCATTGGCCTTCACAAAACTCATGTTTGGCAACTGCCTCCTGGAAACAATGTTGGGGTGTTATCTTGCACGGCTATCTCCAACCCCACCAAACGCATAGTTGGGACTCCTTCCTTTCCCAACTAATGGTAATGAAACATGTACATTACATTATACCAATAGTAGCAGTAGTAGTAGCAACGGTACTAGCATGTCAAACAGTCTGTATACAGACAAGTTGTGGACCATGTACATTGACCGATCAAAGGCACAGGATGGCTCAAGAGCCAGGTGTGTCTTGATTGACCCATACAACAAGAAGCATATGGTTTCAAGTCCCTTGGAATTGGAGTGCACAAACAACATCATCGAGTATGAAGCACTCATGTTGGGCTTGTAGAATGCCATCAGCCTCAATGTGGTCATGCTCAAAGTGGTAGGTGATTCAGAGATAGTGGTATGGAAGGTATGTAACACCATTCACTATTTTTCACTGCATCTCAAATGTTACCAGCGAGAGGTATGGCGACTAATCTCTAGATTCCAATAATTTAACATCATTGTTGTACCACATACGCATAATGCAGCTACCAATGCTCTGGCTAATGCAGTTTCAAGAATGTCACCGATTAGGGATAGATTTACCTTGAAATTCTGTACAAACCATCTATCTTGGATAACATAACTAGTTTACGCGTGTTTAATGATGATCAACAAATACTAAATTTCATGGCCAATGTTGATGTCTTCAAATATACAACGATAGATGATGATGAGAACAAGCACTCTTTGCAAGCATAAGTTGGTAACAGGGATTGCCACCTTATCACAAAAGGTGTGGCAACATTGGAAAAGATTTATCACTTGCAAGAATATTTTTAGGGGCCGAGGAACAACAATACCCACAGTTCCACCATGATGCGCGAACTAATCAACCTAGGAATAGAACAAGATCTGAAGTTCATCAATCTCGATACATGTTCCACACAACAAGAGTGACAAGCCTTTATCTGCTTGTTCAAACAGTACCAATATGTGTTCGCATGGATGTATGATGATCTGAAAACCTATGACACGTGGATCATCCAACACATCATTCTGATCAAAGAAGGGGTCAAGCCATGTCGACAGAAGCTAAGAAAAGTACATCTGCCACTTGAACCCCTCATATAGAAAGAGCTTACCAAGCTGTTGGATGCACGGATCATATACAAATTTTGCCATTCCACATGGGTTTCAAACCTTTCTCTTGTACGTAAGAAGTTTTGGGAAATCCACTTGTGTGTTTATTTCTAGAATGTGAACCACACCTTGGACAAAGAAAACTACCCTATGTCATCTATGGACCTGTTGGGTCCCTATAATACTAGTGATTACCCCATTACTATTGTAGTTATACCCCTTATTTATATTGTTGTGCCCCTATTACCCACATATTGTTATTTTCTGTGCCCCATAGAATCCCTCTATTATTATTTTTGTGGCTTTATATTATTATTGTTAGGTCGCTGGGTTATATTGTGACTCCTTAGACTCCTATATATAGAAAGGAGGTTTTGTCATTTGTATCATCGAAGAATTGTTCATTTATGTAATGTAAAGGAGGTTGCCCCCTCGAAGAGGCTGAATTCTAAGGCGTTGATCTATCTTTTCTATCTTTTCTTGAGCTGGTTTCATAACAAGATCCGTAGAAACAATGGGAAAGAAGCTAAAGAAGAAAGCGCTTCAAAACAAGAAGACTTCTTAAAGGAAAAGTGACAGTAGGAGAGACAATTGTTCGTCAGGTGGAAGCAAGTATTCAGATTCAGAATCACCTCAAATTGAAGATGAATAAGGACATGAAGTATCAGGTACAATTTTTTTGTCTTCTAGTGATACTTTTCTTTGTTCATGCAATATTAAAGATATTGGAAGCAATCATGAAGGAAACATAGGGGAAAAAGTTAAAAGACTCGTAGATAAAATTAGATATCAACAAGATATATTTAACAAAATAGAGTGTGCCTTCAAAGAAGAAGTTACCAAATTAAAAGCTTGGCTGGAGGAAGGAAACAAAGTAAGGAAGCAGTACAAAGAAAATGAAGATCAATGCCAAAAACTACAGGATTAAGTGACATCATTAAGAAATGAAGTAAATGAAAAGAGTACAACAATCAAGAGACTTAAAGATAGATCCATTTACTATGAAAATCGTGAAGCTTATATCCTCTCACTAAAAGGAGATCTTGAAAATATGCAAAATGAAGAACTACCTTAAGCAGATGAATAACAAGAAAATGAGATTCTCAAATAAAAGCAACAAGTGGAAGAAGGAAGAAAGGCTGAAGAAATATTGAAGAAGCAATATCTAGAAAGGGAAGAGAAACATCAGGTTGAGGTAAATATCTTAACAGGGAATTTAGAAAAAAAGGATAAACTGTTACGATTTCAAGACAGTACTAAGATTTTGGATAATATTCTTAGTAGTCAAAGGTCTCCTACCATCAAAACTGGTCTTCGTTTTAATGAATCTGTTGAAGGTGAATATAGCTCGCAAAATGAAGCAAGGAAATCTAATGCAAAATCTAAAATGCTCAACAAGGAGATGAGAGGTCAACCCCATAAACAACCAAGGAAAGTAAGTCTTCAAAGAAAACATTTTGCTCTTAACTATGGAAGTGATAGTCGGTTATTTACTCCTATGAATAATGTTGAATGTTTTATATGTCATAATTTTGGACATGTTGCAGTGAGATGGAGAAGTAGAATGGTTCAAGGTTGTCACACAGAAATATCATCAGCTTCCATGTACTTTAAGGGATATTGTTTTTATTGCAATATGTTTGGTCACAAAGCCATTGACTACTATAGAAGGAATATGAAACATGTAAGATGTTATGCATGTAACAAATTTGGACATATAGCAAAGGAATGCAGGAGAAAATTTTGAGCACCATACCAAAAGGAGAAAACATCATCACACTTGAAGATATGGAAGAAGAAGGAAGTATTGTTAGAAATATGTGTCATAGCATAGTGTACAGACATAACAGACTTAGTGGGAGATGAAAGTGTGAAACTTTAGTGTTCTAAATTTCATATGCAATTTTCATGAAGAAAAGTTGTGTATATGCGCGAGTTAAAAGTTCCACAATCTTGTATATGTTGGTTTGAGGAAAAAGCAGTGGGATAGACTCAAAAAAAAGGGTTTGATATGTTTCAGTGAATTATCAAATATCTGTTCTATTCTTCTTGATGATTATTGTCTGATGATAATATGTAGTAGTTCTCTTGGCCCTCATAAGTTGTTGATGACTTGACATATATCTGATTGATGATGATTCCTTGATGATTCTCACTAATATTTGCAATACAATGAACAACTAACACAAGTTCAGGGGGAGCATATGCTTCTAATAATGCATTATTGGAATTATGGTACATGAAGATAATTATATTGTTTAATCCACATAGTTGTTTGATTCAGGTGACTCAGTTGATGATGGAAATATACAGGTTGTTGATATCGATATTGTTGATAGATGCTGATGGTGCAGAGGATATATGGTGTATGATGAACAATGTAAACTTTCAAATGGGAACTGATATTGTTACCCGCTTTATAGAGATAGCAAAAAAGTGACCCAATTTTGAAAATGGGTGATGCAAAACACATGTTTTTTAGCGCATATTTTTTGGCACTTTAATTTTTTTTATGTACATTACGTTTTAGAATGGTAATGATTTTCATGTTGATTTTAAAAAGTGGTAATTCTACATTATACCCTTTTTTTAAAAGACCTATTTTTTTACTTTAAATTTTCTAATGTATGAACTGTAATTAATTAAATTTTTAATTTAATAATTTTTGAAGTGATCTTCTTCATATCTTTTTGTTCTTATTTTAATATTTAATTTTTTTGTAGTGAGGTTTTTATTGTTTTGCATATTTAAAGAAGAAAGTTGATATTTTGAATTTTCGATATTCTACATACTTATACATTGTCAATTAATTTTTCAATCCACATGAAATAATTCTCTCTAAAAAACAATAATTTTTAACAATTGACATAAAAATAACCATTTTAAACATAAATATAACTAAAAAACTACACGTTTTGATAATTTTGTTATAAATTTTTGCTAGAAATGACATGTCAAAATCACAATTTTTATAGGAAATTTTTAACTAAAAATGGTTATAGTATTTTTTTTTTATGAATTTCATGTCAAAAAAATACTAATAATCATTATTTGTTTTCAAAAAATAATGATTAACATAAAAATTAATTCGAAAATCACATAATACAAATATTGAATGCATAACAACCTTAATTGAGTGCTTATTCTTCTCATAAAATGTCAAAGCCAAAACATTACAAGTATAACTAATTAATAATTACAAACAATGAGCTTGATTTCCAAGCATAACTTAAATTTAATCAATGATGTCACGTAATCCAAACTCCTCATCCTCTAGAGTTTCATTATTGTCTTCTTCCACAATGTTTTCTGCTTCATTTTGCTCATTTTTCTCTTCTAATGGATCTTTGATGTCTGTGAAACTCCTAATGTATGTCTTTCCAGTCATTCCGTGTAATAGTGGTTGGGTTTCCTTTTTCCTTTTTTGCCACATGTGGTTCTCTAAAGTCCCCTTTCTTCAACCCAATTTCTTGCATTGCATCTAGAAGAAGTTGAAGAACATTAATTCTTTGTTCAATAAAATTGCATTGTATTGGATCTTTTTCAATGGAAATGAAATTTATTCCTTTTTGAAGGAAACATGCTAGTGTTGTACCTAATTTTCAAGCACAAAAGAAATAATGAAGTAAATTAGTACAGTGACATAGAAATTAGGAAATAACATACTGAAATTCAATTCCATATAATAAAACTTAACCGATCTAGAACCCAATCTCCTTCATTTGAACATATGTCTATAAGATAGTTAATCAATAACTGTGGTTTTTGATAAATGTTAACTATCTCTCCTTTTTCATCTTTGTCTTCATATGTTCGTTTTCTCACAACATCATAAGTTAGTATTTGGCTATAACTCTTTCCATATACCTAATTAAAAATAATAGACAAATAGCTATTATCATTTTTCCAACTATCAATATGGATGAACTCACAATCATTTATAAATGGTTGATCTTCATGGTTAAGAATACTTGAATTTTGCCTGTAACATGAAATAGTAAAAGTTCAATTATTTTGTACATGAATGAATTTTTTAACGTTAATCAAATATAGATTATAAACATCTTACCATATAAGATGCATCCTTGAATTTGTTTTCCCCTTGAAATTTGACAATAACATTGCCAATTGTGTGTCTGAATGAAATGTCACAAATCTCCATAATGGTGATGACGTGACATCTAGAAATACTGCAACTACTTTACTAAGAGCTTGATAAGTATAAAGGTCACTATCATAGTCAATGTTTGGAATATTGAAGCCATGGGGAATATTTGCAATAACTAAGGCATAATCCCTTTTTGGTATGAGTTTAGCAATGTCTTCGCAGACGCCTTGTATTACTTGATATTGAATCGTATCAAGCCCATTCCAAATGAAATGAGTAAGAGTTGGATCAAGTTCAACATTCTTAAGACATTGCTTCTTTAGTCTTTCGATCTTAATTTTTTCAAAAAAGGTTTTGAAACTATCTGGTGCTCCATTTGCATCCTTCTTCATCTTTTATAAAATAAACAAATATATGTGTAAGTTATAAATTAAAAATAGTATACAGATGAATAAAAATTAATGTATAAATCAACATACCTTTTTAAATGAAAGATAAATTTTTTTTAACATTGATGTAGAACATGAATCTGGATAGTTGCGTACAACATCATCCCAACTATCTTCATTCAACAATTTAACAATTTGTTCTTGAATTTTCATGTAAACTTTGTCACTGCATGGATAAAGTAAAAAAATTTAATATAATGATATGTATAACAAATACTACCAAGAACAATATGTTATATTCAAAATAAAATTATAATTCCCTTGACCTCACACGAGATAATATTTCTTTGACAAGTTTTTCATCCTTCACTCCTTGCAATGCTCTCAGAGGTGTGATAGTCATATCTTTTGGAAGTTGCTTCATTTCAAGACTTGATTTACTATTGCTACATATAAATTATTTAGACCTTTTCACCTTCTAGATTTTAATGCCAATGTTCTCCCACATGCTAAAAATCTCATTAATCAACTCCCATATCTCTCCAGTTTTAAATGGAAACTAGAAACTATTATGAGCACCTCTGAATAAATCACTAACTTTTTAGCCTTTGTTGCCTTTTGAATTTATTTTCTCTTCAATTTGATAGCCTATTTCCATACAACATTCCTTTAAAAAATCTATAATAAAATTTATCTTATCCCCAACACATTTTTCTCCAAATTCACTATGAATAAATCTAACCCTTCGGATGAAAGTCATAGACATACTATATTCATTATCTAAATTATGACTCATGCCACTAAATTTGCTTTTGTATCTAATAAACCAACATAAATGATACATTTCATTGTTTCAAAATGTGGGTTATTGGGATATTCCTCCATCAATGGTCTTTGAGCTTCTACAAAATGGTTTCCCCCAAGCACATAATAATTGTATTCAAAACATTTTGACTTATCAAATGATTCTTTGTTGGGAACTTGATCTGGATCAACAAGAAGCACATAATTAACCACATGAGCATATGGATTGTACCTCATCAATGTCTTCAAATTGTGAACAAGCAAATGGTGTGGCTTTCTGATTTGATATTTACATTGTCCTTTACTTGCCTTATACATTTGTCTGGC
This sequence comes from Pinus taeda, assembly GCA_000404065.3. Lineage (NCBI taxonomy): Eukaryota > Viridiplantae > Streptophyta > Pinopsida > Pinales > Pinaceae > Pinus > Pinus taeda. The sequence continues at coordinate 85,563 of APFE031362400.1, read as the reverse complement.
ATTAAGCTGAAATGTATGAGCACCCCCAATTAAGTTTCTCTTTGTCAAGTTGTGTCAAATTGCATTTTGTTTTGTTTTGATAATGTCATCCTCTGAATCAGCTCCTAGTGTAATGATTTCTCTACTTTCTTTTGAAGTTTCACTAGGTTCTTGACTATTCGTAATGACTACCTCAAAATGTTCAACTTTAATTTTGTTCCTCATAACATTCTCATCATTAACTGGAACAAATTTATTCTTGGGCATTATTACTTTTGGTATTTTACGACTCTTCTCAGTTCCATTGTCATCCTCAGTAACGACAACATATTCTTCACTGTCAGTTTCAACTTCCTCATCTTCAAATGTAACTTGTCTACCTTTGCTATATTTATCCACTAGAGGCTTTTTTTCTGATCCTTTGGTTGTAGTTTTGTAGCATCATGAATTACTACATTTTTATTATTTTCCATATCTTCTTCTGACACTGAGTAGAAAATGCTAACAACTTTCATAATATCACACTCTATGAAATGGATGCCTCCCAACCTAATTCAACAACTTTCAACAAAATTCTGCCAAACAAAATATAATATTACAATAAAAAGAAAGTTATAAAAATATAGTGAGACAGTTGCAAGAACGCAAAACACAAATATAAATAACAATACTTACGATATTTTGTGTCATCTAATATATGACTTATTTACACAACTTTGTGGATACCTTGCTCGTGTCATACAATGAATATGATATCTGGTATTTAATCCTTTCATGTGAGTTTGGCAGTTTTGCAAGTATCTAAACAACTTCACTGTCTAGTACCAAACAGATGTCTATGATCTTTCCCATCACCTCATAAATTCCATTATCATTTTGTATATCAACAACATATAGATATATCTACACATTTTGGCTTTCTCTTTCTTTCACATACCAGACATTTGATGGAAATTTCACTTCTTTTGATTTCTTGCAGTATGAGATCTTCTTCTTATCGTTTGAGACACTTGAAATATTTGTAGCCATCAGCTCAAGTGGGGTTCGTTCACCAATTTTTTTTGAAGATCCACCTTTAAGAGTCTTTGATCCAGAAAGATTCACATAAATTTTCTTTGATGCCATTTTCGTCAAAGAAAAGACACATAAATTAGTAAATCATAAAAAAATAATAACTTAAACTAACAATAAAAAGGATAAATGATAACTAATTTTATAAATGATAACAATTTAAAAAAATAAGAAATTTAAAAAGTATATCGTCATGCCGCCACACCCTGAAAATCAGCTAGCCAACCGAGCCGGTCATTAGGTCCGTTCCACCTAGCCCACCCTGGTGGCCCAACAACTACCCCACCTCCTTATCCCCACCCCAACACGGTTGCCCAACGGCCCCTGGGGGTGGCGAGGTGATTCTCACAATTGGTCGCCACTCCACGGGTCATTGGGCTATCAAGGTGGGAAGAGGGGCTGCTGCCAACCCCAGCCCCACCCCAATGAGCCAACGACCCATCGGGTTGGCAGCCATTTCCCGAGCCCCACCCCGTCGGCCTAACGGCCCACAGGGGTGGCAGCCGATTCCCAGAATAGGCCGCCACCCCTTGGGGCCGTTGGGTTGCCAGGGTGGGGTGGGTGGCTGGCGGGAATCACCCTGCCACCCCGACGGGCCATTGGGCTACCGAAGGAGAAAAATTAACTAGCCTTTCAAATGCAAGAATACTCCATTGAATATGTTGTTGATAGCAATGTAGCGACTCCACAAATTCGTTCCAAGTGTTTTAACGAACCTCAAAAAACCTTGATGTGATGTGAGTAATAATGATAATGAAATTTATTATATTGGTGAAATTACGAAAATGTTTTACCATATGGTTAATGTGGGATTAATTTGTTTTTAAAAAGATTTATCATGTTAATTTTGTTATGGCAATATAGGAAACTATGATAAAGAGAATATTATAGAATTGTTTTACAACAAAGTGAATATGGGATTAATTTGTTTTAGAAGGTATTATAAAAATTTTAAAAAACATTTAATTGTCTAGTAAATAGTATATAGTTTAACTATTAAATTAATTTAGGTAAAATATTTAATTTACACTTTTAAATTTAAATATTTATTTCATAAAAAAAAAATAGTTAAATTTTTTCAATAAATTGCAGAATAAAATAATGGAGGGAAATGCATGAAACATAATTTTTGGAGGGAAAATTTCATTCTTTAAGCTATATAATATCATTAGTAGAGTCTGCGTTTGTATCATTCAACCTCTTTTGTTTGAAAGGGATGGATTCTTCTCATAGTGAAGTTTCTCTTTGTGAAGCATCAACATCTTCGTCCTGTAACAACTCTATTCATATTAATGAAAATAATGGAAGTTCCTCCACTGTGAATAGAAAGCCAATTCTTCCACTTAGTCCTAATCCTAAGGACTATGAGAGCAGCATTGATGAAAAAGGGGATGAAAATTTCAAATAAATAAAGAGTCACAATTTCCACTTAGTCCTAATCCTAAGGATTATGAGAGCAACAATGATGAGGAGGATGATGAATAATTTCAAAAGAATGAAGTGTCACGATGGCCACTTTTCAAAAGAATGGAGTGTCACAGTGTCCACTTAGTCCTAATCCAATGCACTATGAGAGCAGCAATGATGAAGAGCATGATGACGCATTTCAAAAGAATGGAGTGTCATGCTGCCCACTTAGTCCTAATCGTAAGGGCTATGAGGGTAGTAGTGATGAAGAGCATGAAGAAAAATTTCAAAAGAATGGAGTGTCGCAGTGTCAACTTAGCCCTAATCCTATGAACTATGAGAGTAGCAGTGATGAAGAGCATGATTATGAATTTCAAAAGAATGGAGTGTCAAGGTGTCCACTTAGTCCTAATCCTAAGGACCATGAGAGCAACAATGATGAAGAGCATGATGACAAATTTTGAAAGAATGAAGTGTCATGGTGTCCTCTTAGTCCTAATGCTATGGACTATGAAAGCAATAGTGATGAAGAGCATGATGACGAGTTTCAAAAGAATGCAATGTCATGGTGTCCACTTTGTCCTAATCCTATGGACTATGAGAGAAGCAGTGATGAAGAGCATGATGAGAAATTTCAAAAGAATGGAGTGTCACAGTTTCCTCTTAGTCCTAATCCTATGGAATATGAGAGCAACAATGATGAAGGATTTCAACTAAATAGAGTGTCACAGTATCCACTTAGTCCTAATCATATGGACTATGAAAGCAGTAGTGATGAAGAGCATGATGAAGAATTTTCAAAAGAATGAAGTGTCACGGTGTCCACTTCGTCCTAATCCTATGGACTATGAGAGGATCAGTGATGAAGAGCATGATGAAAAATTTCAAATGAACGAAATGTCATGGTGTTGTCTTAGTCCTAATCCAATGGACTATGAGAGTAGTAGTGATGAATAGCATGATGAAAATTTTCAAAAGAATGGAGTATCATGATGTCCACTTAGTCCTAATCCTATGGACTATGAGAGCAGAAGTGATGAAGAGCATGATGAAAATTTTCAAAAGAATGGAGTGTCAAGGTGTCCTCGTAGTCCTAATCCTATGGATTATGAGAGCAGTAGTGATGAAGGATTGTGAGAGTAGCAGTGACAAAGGACAGGATGTAGCATTTTTAGTAAGTAAAAAATCACATTTTCAATGTAGTCCTAATTCTATGGACTATGAGAGCAGCACTGACAATGCACATGGGGAAGGATATCGAATAAATATCAAGTCAAACTTTCATTTAGTCCCAATTCTAATGACTATGACAGTAGCACTGAAGAAGGGGAAGATGAAGAATATCCTCCAAGTCAGTGTTTGAAAAGCACAGATGATCATAATGTGTATAACATTCCTCAGAATGATGATGAAAATTCTTATACAAATGATGATCCAATGCTGGAGATGTTGCCAGGAAATATTGTATCGAGGAGTACGAGAAGACCCTTTCGTATCAATGCAAGATGTTCTAGTTATACAAGGGGTATATTAAAATATCTCACGAGAACAAGTTCTATCAACGCTTTCATTTCAAGTGAATGCCGTCAAAAAGATTGCTTGAAACATATGGATTTCAAATTTGCATTAGAGAAAAGGAGGAGATATATGTCAGTGAATAAAAGCATGCAAAATTCATATTTAGTTGGGTGCATGCAATCTACATTGTATGGTTATGATTATCATATTGGGTCTTTATTTATCTGTAGAAAAGCTTTCAAAATGTTTCATTCAATGGATAATTTTCGTCTCTCGAGAAACCCATATTTTATTCAAAAGTACACCATAAACGATAGTTTGGGTCGTTATCAAATACTGCAATGTCATGGATGAAAGATTTATTTTCAAAGAATGGAGAGTGTATGCCAAATAGAGAGACAATACATATTCCAGATAATTTTTTAAGACGGGAAATCTACAACTTATATAAAGAATTGTAGAAGGTGCTGAGGGACATGGTCGATTTATTACATATCAATATTTTGTGAAGGTATGGAAGAAAGAATTCAACAATGTCTGTATTCCTAAGAAGACAAGGATGGGGATTTTAAGTACATGTGCTTCTCTTAAATAAAAAAGGGACAAATGTGAAGGGTGAGAAAGAGGTAAGCATTCATAACTTTAACTTTTGAAATTGTATAGTTATCAACTATGAAAATGTAATTCTTAATGGCTTTCTGATATGTTGAGTAGATTCAATTGTCAAAGAAGTTCAAGAGCATCGAAGACAACAAACAAGTGAAAGGAAAAAGTTGTACAAGCATCGAAAAAATGTTATGATAATCCAAATAAATATTTGGGTTTAATAATTGATGGTATGGACTAGAATAAAACACTTTTACCACATTTTGTTTGAACACCCAAAAATTTACAGGAGGAACATTTTTTTCAACATCACTTGGTTGGTTGTATGGTCTTCAATGGGAAAATGTTGCCAAGGGTTGTTGGAAATAATACTAGGAGGGGGGCAGGGGTGAATCAATATTAGTAAATCAATAACTCTTTCATTTCCATACTCAAATTCATATACGCTACTTCAATGAAGATAACCCGCATGTACATGCAATTGTTCTTAAGGAAACTAGCGTATATCCAGCAAACTTATGATTCAATTAATTCATCATATGTCGATCTTTTTTCAATGAATTATTATTTCATTAACCATATAAACAGTAACCAGGCACAGTAAAACAAAACAGATCTTCAAACATGACCACCGTGATATAAGGTGGAAACCCAATGCAGGACAAAAACCACCTGCTGCTATTTTCTTTAAGATAAGAAAAACCTGTTTACAATCTTGTACTGGCACAAACTCATACTAGTACATAGGCACCCACCTATAGAAGGCTACAACTTCCACTCATTCTCCAGCTTCTACTAGAAGGTAGCTACAACCCCCTAGCTCTTGTACTAGCCGATATATTTACTAGTACGTAAGCACCGACCTACAAAAAGCTACAACCTTCTCTTTTCTTCCAAGCACCATGTTTCATAAATTTTCAGACTTGATCCATCAATACAAAACAATCACCACTGCAATACAACCATCAACTATATCTGCATCACTAGTATCTAAATCACCCAACAACTGAATCACTAAAACCTTGTCATCAAAACACAATCACTAGAAAGCAGAGCAGAACCCAGAACTCTGCAACAACCACTAGAACCAACAGCAACCTCAAATATCAAATCTCATAATGCATACGCTACTTTCCTGTGTTGAACCAGTGTGTATACACTCCTTCACCAAAGGGAACCTGCGTACAGATCTGAAATTAATTACTTATACCTTCGCTATAGTTTTCAACTTCAGATATACCCAGTACATAATATATAAAGGATAAGACATGTGTCACTATTCACATCTGAACTATTCATGATCATACCATATAATAAAAATTCATTTTAGTCTTCATGATCCCAATTCATCAACCTTCATTCGCCACATAGGTGCATCCTTAACAAAAACCTGCATACTAGATCTCACCCATAACCTGCATACTAGATCTCACCCTTCGTCAGATATTCATCACTTGCACACTTGCACTTTGGCCTAATGATCTTCTTCTCCTTATATAGGTTTAGGCCTCTCTCAATACCATGGTCCAAAGCCACGTAGGATCGATACATTGGACCCAATACCTGGGGTCAATACCTTAGATCAAATACCATGGACCAATACCAAAATACCATGGTCCAAATACCATCGACCAAAACTTAGTTTTCTGACATGTATGCGCCTTTCCTTCTATGAAAGTGCATGTGTACATTATATGCGCCTTTGTATATAGTGAATCTGCGTGTATGCGTGACTTGGTATATAGTGAACCTGCATATACCTTTATTTCTTCATTCTTGTTGTTTACCTGTTATACTGTGATCTTTCATCTGAGAGGGTTGCCATCAAGGACAACACTTATGTCATACTTGTATCATAATGCCAACAATCTCCCCCTTTGCACTTGATGTCAACAACCACACCAAGTCACTCTCCCCCTTTGACATCAAGGGCAAAGGGCAGACCAAGATATTCTCTCCCTTGATATACATTCTATTGTCCATACTCCCCCTCAGTACATGCTGAAATCTCTAATTGAGCTCCCCCTTTGTACATTCTAAGATGTATCAATCCATTCATGCTCCCCCTGAGCAAATGCCCAGTCTGCAAAAATATTTTTCAAAAGAATAACATGAATCTACAACTCCACTAAGTGATTATGACCCCCCTATCACCAATGACCTATACATACATTAATCTCCCAACCAATTGGGGATACACCATTTTTACTCATCCACCCAACCAAGTGGGGATATACCAAATGTTTATATATGACTGAACTATACATTATTACATCACCCTTCCCATGCAAAGAGGCGTCACAAATTAGGTCATTTCATCACCTTTAAATCAAATTATATACATGAATTTTATAACAATGACCAACAGTCTAAACAAGACCATGATAGTCATCAACAACTATCGTACACCATATCTGATCTGCACCATAAGCATCTGTCACCAGCATTTAGACCTGTAACCTATAATACCATTCTCTTCGCCAACCAATAATAAGTAGCAAGATGTAACACTTAGCCTCATAAGCATCATCACTAAATACTTCTAACCATAATGCCAACAATGCATTATTTGAAACATATGCTCCCTCTGAACCTGTGCCAACCAACATATACCATGACCGAACCATATCAGACTTCTTTTCCTGAGTCTTTTTTGCTGCTTTTTCTTTAGAGCTCCATATACATAACTTTGTAGCCTTTAACTCGCATATATACGCGACTTCTCTTCATAATAGTTGTGTATGCAAATTGGAATACTGAAGGTTTACACTTTCAGCTTCCCTTGGGTTTGTTATTTCTGCTAACTGAGTTATGCCACATCTTTCTCACACTAATAATATCTTCTTCAATACCAAGGATTGAGATGATGTATGCTAATTCTGCTTTGGTGTCTGAATTTTGCTCCTACATTCCTTTACTTAAAGTACAAACTTGTTACATGCATAACATCTTACATGTTTCATATTCCTCTTATTGCAATCAATAGCTTTGTGACCAAACATATTGCAAGCAAAAGAATAACACTTAAAGTACCTGGAATGTGATGATCTTTCTATGTGATGGTCTTGAACCATTCTACTTTTGCATCTAGCTACAACATGTCCAAGTTTATGACATTCCTAATATTCAACATTATTCATCGAAGGAAATTACCGTCTATCACTTCCACAGTTTAAGAGCAAAATATTTTCTTTGTTTTTGTTGGGGTTGACCTTTTATCTCCTTGTTGAGCATTTTAGGTTTTGCATTAGATTCCTTGCCTCACCTTGTGAGCTAGATTCACCTTCAACAATTTCATAAAAACCAAGACCAATTTTGATAGCAGGGGATCTTTAACTACTAAGAATATCATCCAAAATCTTACTATTGTCTTGAAATCGTAATAGTTTATCCTTTTCTTCTAATTTACCTTTTAAGATATTTACCTCAACCTGACATTGTTCTTCCTTTTCTAGATATTGCTTCTTTATGTTTTCTTTAGCTTTTCTTCCTCTTTCCACTTGTTGCCTTAATTAGAGCACTTCATGTTCTTGTTCTTCAAGAGCTTCTTCATTCTACTCCTTCGATTCTTCAAGTTCCTCTTTTAGAGAGAGGATCTTAGATTCAAGTCTCTGGATTTTTATGCTCTAATCTTTTACTACATCCTGTAGCTGCTCCCTTACTCTAGTTACTGTCTCCAATTGAACTTTTAATTTGGTAACTTCTTCTTTTTCTACATCATTATTTTCATATGCCATGAGAATTTTAATTTCTTGATCATCCTCATCACAATTGGATAAGTCATAACTATTATCATGAGTATAATAACTTGTATTACCTTCTTCAAACATCTTTCCTTTGTTATGAGGGAATATAGCAACCTAATGATCAACTCTACCACAAGAAAAACATTTGAAAGTTAGCTTACATTTGAACCTTCCAGATCCCCGTTGAAGCTTCTTAACAAAATTTACCTCATATTATTCTTCTGAAATGTATCATGATTCATTGATTTTTTCTTTTCCCTTTATTGATACTTTAAATGCAGCTTCTCTCATATCTGATGGTCCTCCTTTTCTCATTTCAAAAGTAGTTAAGATTCTGTGAAGCTGTGTCATAGTGATATTTTGCAGATCTTGCTTTTCTTCTATGGCAGACACTTTGGGTTCAAATTTAGCAGACAAGGATCTCAAAACTTTCTCAACTAAGACAAATTCCTTAATTTCTTCACCTAGATTCTTCATACAATTGACAATCTCATCTATACGTAGGAAGTAATTAGATATGCTTTCATCACTATACATCTTAAGAGTTTCATACTAAATTCTAAGAGTTTCAAGCTTATCATGTTTTACTTGAGCGCCTCCTTCATAGCTTAAAATGATTTTGTCCCATATTTCTTTGGCTGATTTGAGCTACATGACCTTGGTAAACTCTGATTTTGACAAACTTGCAAATAAGATAGTAACAACATTGGCATTGATTTCATTTTGCTTTCTACCTGCCGTATCTATAGGAATTGCTGATGGAAATGTATATCTTCCTTCCACGATTTCCCAAATATCCATTCCAAGTGATTGTAGATAGGTTGTGGTTCTTATCTTCCAGTAAAAAAAATTTCTCCCATCGAAGATTGGTGGTCTGATGGATCCCTCTCTTTCTTGATTAGTCATGATGATGGATCTTCCTTCAAGCGATCAAGCTTCTTCTTAAGGACTTGCTCTAATTCCAATTGTTGGAAATAATACTGAGAGGAGGGGGGGGGGGGTGAATCAGTATTAGAAAATCAATAACTTTTTCATTTCCATACTCAAATTCATATACTCTACTTCAATGAATGTAACCCGCATGTACACTCAACTGTTCTTAAGGAAACTAGTTTATATCCAGCGAACTTATGATTCAATTAATTCTTCATATGTTGATATTCAATTAGTGCATTATTACTTCATTAACCATATAAATAGTAACCAGGTGTAGTAAAATAGAACAGATCATCACACATAATAAACACACATGAACAACATGATATGAGGTGGAAACCCAATGCGAGATAAAAACCCCCTGCTGTGGTTTTTTTAAGATAAGAAAAACATGTTTACAATCTTGTATTGGTGCAGACTCATACTAGTACAGAGGCACCCACTTGTAGAAGGCTATAACATTCTCTCATTTCCAGCTTCTATTGGAAAGGAGCTACAACCCCCTAGCTCTTGTACTAGCCGATATATTTACTAATATGTAAGCACCGACTTACAGAATGCTACGACCTTCTCTTTTCTTCCAGAAACCACGTTTCATAAATTTTCAGACTAGATCAATCAATACAAAACAATCACCACTGCAATACAACCATAAACTATATCTACATCACCAATCTCTAAATCACCCAACAACTGAATCACTAAAACCCTGTCATCAATACACAGTCACCAGAACACAGAGCAGAACCCAAAACTCTCCAATAACCACTAGAACCAACAACAACCTCAAATATCAAATCTCATAATGTATACACTACTTGGCTATGTCAAATCAGCGTGTATAGTCTCTTTCACCAAAGGGAACCCACGTACATATCTTAAAATAATTACTTATACATTCGCTGCAATTTTCAACTTCAAATATACCCAGTGCATAAGATATAAAGGATAAGACATGCATCAATATTCAGATCTAAACTATTCATCATCATATCATATAATGAAAATGTGTTTTAGTCTTCATGATCCCGACTCATCAACCTTCGTTCACCACATAGGTGCATCCTTAACAAAGCATCACATACCCATAACCTGCATACTACATCTCACCCTTCATCAGATATTCATCACTTGCACACTTGCACTTTGGCCTAATGATCTTCTTCTCCTTATATAGGTTTAAGCCTCTCTCAACACCATGGTCCAAAACCACGTAGGATCGATATCTTGGACCAAATACTGGGGTCAATACCTCAGATCAAATACCATGGACTAATACCAAAATACCATGGTCCAAATACCACAGACCAAAACATATTTTTCCAACATGTACCTGTCTTTCCTTCTGTGAAAGTGTATGTGTATGTTATATGCGCCATTGTATATAGTGAACTTGCGTGTATACGTGACTTGGTTTATAACAAACCTGCATATACCTTTCTTTCTTCATTCTTGTTGTTTACCTGCTATACTGTGATCTTTCATCTGAGAGAGTTGACATCAAGGACAACGCTTGTGTCATACCTGTATCATAATTCCAACAAGGGTGTACTTCATGGCTCCAAATATTCATAATGATGCAAATTTGACAATAACCATAATTCATGGTGTGCTTTCTCATTGGTCTGGTAAACTTCCTGAAGTTTTGCATGTACAATTGGACAACACTTGCTGTGAAAACAAAAATTAGGTTGTTTTTGGATAACTAAACATGCTTGTTGAATTGAGAAATTTTCAGAAGGTAAAGGTTGGTTTCCATCTTGTTGGACACACTCATGACCATATTGATTAGATGTTCAGTCATGTTGAGGAGGAAGGAAGTTAGGAGTTTTCCATAATTAATTGAATGTATTAAGAAATCATACATGCCAAAGCCTACTTTTGATGTGTTGGAAGAAAATGTTGACATGTGAAGGTTTATTCTAGGATCGCATGGTGAGGAGAGATGCATTGAACAACTTAATGACATTAGCTTCCAACATCAATTTTGTATCAAAATAATTAATGGGAAAACACTAATATGGGCCAAGAAGTATTCAACTACTTGTTATAAAATTATATATTACAGAGCAATGGAACACATAAAATATTGCAGAAATATAAACACAGAAAATGCATAAAACAAGAGAGACATAGATATATGTGGTTCACCCAATTTGGGCTATATCCACCATGAACAACCAGTCCTTCCTTTCTATTATCGAGCAAAATGAAGAGACACAACCTACAACAAATCTGCTGTAATATCCTCTGTTTCTTTTCACAATCTCACCTCTTTGCTTCTCGCTTGGAGAATACACATCTTTTACACAACCTCAAATACAATGCCCTCATACAAAAAGAGGGGTTTCCTTCTAGGGCAAAAAACCCTAAACTAAACATAAGTTCTACCGTCAGATCATCTGCCTAATGAACGACCCAGATTGACTAGAAATTACTATAATTTTACAAGGCAATTTTACATCTATTTTTAGCTTCGGGGGCACTGCCCCTAAAACCCCCACTGGACCCCCGTGGGGGGACAAGTCCCCCCCGCACCCCCCTCCATGGAGGGGTGTACAAACTTCCTAGGGTATACATCTGAATGAAACAAAGGCCTCTAATCAATCATGCTCCATACTCAACAATCTCCCACTTGGAGAATGATTGTAGCAACTCCACCGTTGCTTCATTTGCTGGACAATGACTCCTCTTTGGACCTGGTTTTTTCTCATCTTCATCGTCATCCTTGAAGACCAATTGAAACTAAGCACATTCTCAGTTTCTCCCTGGTTACAACTTTTGTTAGCATATCAGCAAGATTATGGTTAATGTGTATCTTTTCAAGCTTCAACTCTCCATCTTCCAACACTGATCATATGAAATGGTACTTGAGCTGTATGTGTTTAGTCCTGGAATGAAATGTTGAATTACTTGCAAGATGAATGGCACTTTGGCTATCACTGTATAATGTGCCCATGTCATGCTCCTTACCAAATTCACCCATAAACCTTTGTAACCAAATCATTTCTTTACTAGCCTCTGTAGCAACAACATACTCTGCTTCTATTGTTGAAAGTGAAACAACACTTTGGATTTTTGAAACCCAACTGACAGTTGTTCCACCTACAGTAATACATATCCTGTAGTGCTCCTTCTGTTATCTCTGTCACCTACCATATCTGCATCAACATATCCCTGTAGAGAAATGTTTGAACCACCAAAGCATAATGCTTGATTTGTGGTACCTTTCAAATATCTGAGAATCCATTTCACTACCATCCAATGTTCCTTTCCTGGATTGTTCATGTACCTGCTTACAACTCCCACTGCATGTGCAATATTAGGCATTGTGCAGACCATTGCATACATTAAGCTTCCAACTGATGATGCATATGGAACTTTAGACATATAATCCATGTCTTCTTGGGTCTTTGGGCACATTTCCTTGCTAAGTTTGAAATGGCTAGTAAAAGGTGTACTAGCTAGTTTTGCATTGTGCATGTTAAATATTTTCAACACCTTTTGTATGTACTCATTCTGAGACAACGTTAATTTACGATTTTTCCTGTCTCTAGTTATTCTCATACCAAGGATTTGTTTTGCAGATCACAAATCCTTCATTGCAAATGAATTTGCCAATTTTCTTTTGAGCACATTTATTTCCTGCAAGTTAGATCCTGCAACAAGCATGTCATCTACATACAATAACAATATAATATAGCTACCATCATTTTGCTTTTTCAAATAAACACAATGATCAGAGTGACATCTAGTATAACCTTGTTCAGACGTAAACTTGTCAAATTTTAGATATCACTACCTGGGAGCCTATTTTAAGCCATAAAAGCTCTTCTTCAACCTACACACTAGTTTTTCCTTCCCTTTCACTTCATATCCTTGTGGCTGCTGCATATATATCTCTTCCTCCAAGTCCCCATGGAGAAAGGTTGTCTTTACATCTAACTTCTCAAGATGCAAATCTTCAACTACCACTAGAATTAAAATAGTTCTGATTGAAATCATTTTAACAACAGGAGAAAATATTTCATCAAAATCAATACCTTTCTTCTGTTCAAACCCCTTCACCACAAGTATAGCTTTGTACCTCTGTTTTCCTCCATCTTCTTCCTTCAGCCTGTAAACCCATTTATTCTGCAATGTGGTTTTACCTGTAGGCAACCTGACTAAGTCCCAAGTCTGGTTATGCATTAAGGATTCCATCTCTTCTTCCATGGCTACCTCCCACTTCTTCCTACTTTCAACCTACATTGCTTCTTCATAACATTCTGGTTCATCAGAATCAGTCAACAATAAATAATATAATGAAGGAGAGTATTGTTCAGGGGGTCTACTTATCCTGGTAGATCTTCTAACACCGCTTTCAGGTGTTTGGGGTGCCTGTTGTTGCTGTGGTGGTTGCTGCTATTGTGGTTGTTGATATTATTATTTTCAGGCATCTTTACTTTTTCAGTGATTTCATCAAGAACTGTGTATTCCTTGTTTTCTTTTTCCTGTTTCTTTTCGTGCAAGTGATTCTTATACAAGACCTTTTCATTGAATATTACATCTCTGCTCCTAATCATTTTGCGATTTTCATAATCATATAAGCAATAACCAAAATCATTAACGCCATATCCAATAAAGGTACATTTCTTTGACTTTGCCTCAAGCTTTGTTCTATTTTCTTTATCAATATGGACAAAGACCTCAAAACCAAAAAGCTTTAAAAAAGAATATTTTACCTTTTTACTTGTCCATGCTTCCTCCGGAATACCACCATCCAAGGAACTTGAAGGCCCTCTGTTTATTAGATAAACGGAAGTATCTACAGCATCTGCCCAAAACTGTAAAGGTAATCCTGCGTGCAATCTCATGCACCTTGCACGCTCCATGATTGTCCTGTTCATCCTTTCTGACACAACATTTTCTTGTGGTGTTCTTGGAACTGTCTTCTCTCTGCGAATTCCATGCTCTCAATAGTACCTATCAAACTCTTTGCTGCAATATTCACCTCCATTGTCTGATCTAAGACACTTCAATTTCTTTCCTGTCTCAATCTCAACCAAAGCTTTCCATTTCTTAAAGTATCAAATACATCAGATTTATTCTTAATACAATAAATCCAAGTTTTTCTAGTTGCATCATCAATAAAAGTAACATAATAACGAGAGCCACCGAGAGATGATACCTGAGCAGGTCCCCATACAACTGTATGCACAAGCTCTAAGTTTTCATTCTTCTTTTCTTTCCCAACTCTGAGAAATCTGGGACTCTCTTTTCTGTTTCCATAAATGCAATTCTCACAGAAGTCCAAAATCAACATTCTCAAACCCTGGCACAAATTCCTTGAGTGAAGAATCTTCATCCCCTTTCAACTCATGTGTCCGAGCCTATGATGCCATTATGCTGCATCTGCTCCTTTGGAAGTTAAAGCATTAACAGAGTTAGAAATACCATTGCCTAAATACAATGTACCAACCCTTTTGCCTTTTGCTATTACCAGGGCTCCTTGGTGACCTTCCAAGTTTTATCTGTGAATGTTGTCACACAACCTTCACCACCTAACTGCTCTGTTGAAATTAGATTTTTTTTTAGATCTGGAACATGCCTTACCTCCTTTAGTAGTCATTGGTTTCCATTCTGCTATTTTACAAGAACCTTACCCATTCCAACAATTTTACAGGGTTTATCATCACCCAAATGAACTTGTCCAAAATCTCCTTGAACATAGTCATGAAAGTATTTCTTATCAGGTGTGGCATGGAATGAGGCCCCTGAATCTACCACCCAGGAGTCAGTAATATTTTCGAAAGAAAGAATCAAAGCATCTTGTAACACCTCACCTGTCACATTTGCTTCATGATTGTTTTCTTGCTGTGAATCTCCTTCTTTTCCCTTCCGAGATCTACAATTTTTCTTTAGGTGTCCTTTCTTTCCACATTTCCAGCACACTATCCTTTGATTTGGACTTGGAATTGCCTTTCCTTGATTTACTGCGATATATCCTGAGCTCTTCTCTTTCCATTTTTCTTCCCTAGACTCTGCACTCAAAGATATCCGATGTCTCACCGGAGCTTTCCATCGCATTTCCTTGTAAGATAGCACCGACAACATCATCAAACACTTAAATAATAGATCAAGAAAACAGAGTTTACTTAATGGCCCATTATTAACATTCCAACTCTCTGGCCAATGAGGCACAAGATAATAGAGCTCTAATTCATCATCAAAGTTTTACCCTACAGAACATGAACTGACTTGTAATACTATTAAAATCATTAAATGGTCTGCAACATATCCACCTTTTGACATCTTCATATTAATAATCGTTTTCATAAGAAATACCTGTTGGGCCGAGGTTTCTCCATATAGTTTTCTCCAACGCCTTAAATCAACCCTCTATCTTGTTTCCTTCGAAATGTTGAAGGGAAACCGATTGTTGCAAGGCCACAACTGTACTGGTTCTAAGTGCCTTCTATGAGAGGTTCCATTCTTCAATCTGTCAAATTAACCCATCAGCATTCTTTGTTTTTCAGCCCAATGGAGTATAGATCTTTCTGATACAGATAATCTTCCATCTGCATCTTCCACAGCGAGAAGTTTTGGTCGTTAAATTTCTCGACCCTAAACTTACCATCTTCCACCATTGCTCCCACTCGAATGAGGAACCCTTCTTTCCTGCGAGTTTATCAGCCAAATAGGCCTTCGGCTCTAATACTAGTTTGTATAAAATTATATATTACGGAGCAATGGAACACATAAAATATTGCAGAAATATAAACACAGAAAATGCATAAAACAAGAGAGACACAGATATACGTGGTTTACCCAGTTTGGGCTATGTCCACCCCGAAGAACTAGTCCTTCCTTTCTATTATCATGCAAAATGAAGTGACACAACCTACAGTAGATCCACTGTAATATCCTATGTTTTCTCTCACAGTCTCACCTCCCTACTTCTCACTCAGAGAATACACATATATTACACAACCTCAAATACAATTCCCTCATACATATGAGGGGTTTCCTTCTAGGGCAAAAAACCCTAAACTAAACATAAGTTCTACCATCAGATCGTCTGCCTAATGAACTGCCCAGATTCACTCAACATCTTATACAATAAATAATATTTTTACACTCATACATGATACAATAAAGAGTAGTTTGAAGGTTGGTACTAGGCATCCTTGCAGATCAATGAAGTACTTTGGGCCTGATGCAAAGAAAGACCTACTCTTGGTTGAATATCTCGCTTCCAGATAACACAAAACAT
>APFE031362400.1:52425-66303 GCA_000404065.3 Pinus taeda | reverse complement strand
CATTGAATATTACATCTCTACTCCTAATGATTTTGTGATTTTCGTAATCATATAAGCAATAACCAAAATCATTAACACCATATCCAATAAAGGTACATTTCTTTGACTTTTCCTCAAGCTTTTCTCTGTTTTCTTTATCAATATGGACAAAGGCCTCACAACCAAAAGGCTTTAAAAAAGGAGTAGTTTACCTTATTACCTGTCCATGCTTCCTCCAGAACACCGCCATCCAAGGAACTTGAAAGCCCTCTATTTATTAGATAAACAACAATATCTACAGCATCTGCCCAAAACTGTAAAGGCAATCCTGTATGCAATCTCATGCACCTTGCACGCTCCATGATTGTTCTCTTCATCCTTTTTGACACACCATTTTCTTGTGTTCTTGGAACTGTCTTCTCTCTATGAATTCCATGCTCTGAACAGTACCTATCAAGCTCTATGCTGTTGTATTCACCTCCATTGTTTGATCTAAGACACTTCAATTTCTTTCCTATCTCAATCTCAACCAAATCTTTCCACTTCTTGAAAGTATCAAATACATCAGATTTATTCTTAATACGATAAATCCAAGTTTTTCTAGTTGCATCATCAATAAAATTAAAATAATAACGAGAGACAACAAGGGATGATACCTGAGCAGGTCCCCATACATCTGTATGCACAAGCTCTAATTTTTCGCTCTTCTTTTCTTTCCCAACTCTGAGAAATCTGACTCTCTTCTGTTTTCCATACATGCAATTCTCACAAAAGTCCAAATCAACATTCTTCAAACTCGGCAACAAATTCCTTGAGTGAAGAATCTTCATCTCCTTTTCACTCATGTGTCCAAGCCTATGATGCCATAATGTTGCATCTGCTCCTTCGGAAGTTAAAGCATTAACAAAGTTATAAATACCATTGCATAAATACAATGTACCAACCTTTTTGCCTTTTTCTATTACCAGGGCTCCTTTGGTGACCTTCCAAGATTTATTTATGAAAGTTGTCACACAACCTTCATCGCCTAACTGCCCTGTTGAAATTAGATTTTTCTTTAGATCTAGAACATGCCTTACCTCCTTTAGTAGCCATTGGTTTCCATTCTATTGTTTTACAAGAACTTTGCCCATTCCAACAATTTTACAAGGTTTATCATCACCCAAACGAACTTGTCCAAAATCTCCTTAAACATAGTCATGAAATTATTTCTTATCAGGTGTGGCATGGAATGAGGCCCCTAAATCTACCACCCAGGAATCAGTAATATTTTCGGAAGAAAGAATCAAAGCATCTTGTAACACCTCACCTGTCACATTTGTTTCATGATTTTTTTCTTGCTGTGCATCTCATTTTCCCATCTGAGATCTACAATATTTCTTTACGTGTCCCTTCTTTCCACATTTCCAGCACACTATCCCCGATCTGGACTCAGATTTTCCTTTTCTTGATTTACTACGATATCCTGAACTCTTTCCTCTTTCCATTTTTCTTCCCCTAGACTCTGAACTCAAAGCATTACCCGATGTCTCACCAGAGCTTTTCCATCGCATTTCCTCACTAAGGATAGCACCAACAACATCATCAAACTTTAAAGTACTAGATCAAGAAAAAGAGTTACTAATGGCCATAACTAAACCATTCCAACTCTCTGGTAATGAGCACAAGAATAATAGAGCTCTAACTTCATCATCAAAGTTTACCCCTACAGAACATAACTGACTTATAATAGTATTAAAATCATTTAAATGGTCTGCAACAGATCCACCTTCTGACATATTCATATTAAATAACAGTTTCATAAGAAATACCTTGTTTGAGGCCGAGGGTTTTTCATATAGTTTCTCCAATGCCTTAATCAAACCCTCTATAGTTGTTTCCTTTGAAATGTTGAAGGCGACCGATGTCGCGATGCACAACCATACTATTTTGAGTGCCTTTCTATTGAGAAGGTTCTATTATTCAACTGTCATACCCTTCGGCATCTTCGTTTTTTCGCCTAATGGTAGGTACAAATATTTCAGATACAGATAACCTTCCATCTGCATTTTCCATAGTGAGAAGTTTTGGCCGTTAAATTTCTCAACCCTAAACTTATCATCTTCCACCATTGCTCCCACTCGAATGAGGAACCCTTATTTCTTGTCTGTTTATCAGTCAAATAGACCTTTGGCTCTGATGCCAGTTGTTAGAAAAGTATATAGTACAGAGCAATGGAACACATAAAATATTGCATAAATATAAACACAGAAAACTCATAAAACAAAAGAGACACAAATATACATGGTTCACCCAGTTTGGGCTACGTGCACCCCGAACAGCCAAACCTTCCTTTCTATTATCCAACAAAATGAAGAAACACAACCTACAGCAAATCTACTGTAATATCCTCTGTTTTCTCTCACAGTATCACCTCTCTACTTCTCTCTTAGAGAATACACATCTATTACACAGTCTCAAATACAATGCCCTCATACAAAAAGAGCGGTTTCCTTCTACAGCAAAAAACCCTAAACTAAACATAAGTTCTACCATCAGATCATCCGCTTAATGAACGGCCTAGATTGACTAGAAATTACTATACTTTTACAAGGCAATTTTACATTTGTTTTTAGCTGCGGGGGTGCTGCCCCTGAAACCCCCGCTGGCCCCTAGACCCCCCAGACGGGGGGGGGGATTAGCCCCCCGACCCCCGCGGGGACAAGTTCCCCCCATACCCCCCCCACCGTGGAGGGGTGTACAAACTTCCTGCTGTATACATCTGGCTGAAACGAAGACCTCTAAACAATCATGCTCCATACTCAACACTACTGCAAAATGGGCATCATCATTAGGTTTGGAATTTTTGAAGTTCATTCCAAATCATCCAATATTTGCATCAAAAATATTGTTATTACAATCAATTGGTGAAGTTCATAATGCATGTAGACAGAATAGAGATATAAATTATTCTGATTGCTTGGAAGAAATTAAAAAATGTATTAGATATACATATGAGTACTTTGACATTGCTAATTCAGTTTGGTGGTAGTCATTTTTCAATAATCAAAGTGATATCATTTCAACAAAAACAAATAAAGATATACATTTGAAAAATCCATTTATTTGGCCACAAAATGTGTCAAATGAACATGAGGAATTAAACGAAAGTGCTAGCAGATGCAGACCCCAATGGCTATCAATTCTCCGTTGCTAAGGTTATTAAGGTCTTTACAGAAAATGAGGATGTTACAGGTGTTTAAGTACATTGGTATGCCACAAATACCCACCCATTGACTAGTCTGTATAAGCCAGAGATGGTAGTTGAAAAAAAATGACGGAAAGAGAAAAGGAAAGGGTAAAAATATAAATCGCTGCCGCACAGACCTCTTAAAATTCGAGAATGTTGACATACTTGTTTATGATTTCAATTTAACAAAGAGAGGAGCTCTTGGCTTCAAGATGATATAGATTATGAAAATGTTGTTACCAGAAGGATCAATGTTGAGATGGGATTCTGCTGAAACCTGTCATAGATCTAGAAGAATTTTAAAAGCTCAAATGGTGGGCATGCATGTGGACTCAAATGGGGCACTAGCTGATGAAAGAGAAGAATATGGAACATCTTCGTCTACATACAGTCATTCATCTGAAGATGTGAATTCTGACACCGTGCAAGAAAATAATGACTTTGAATAATTGTCTAAGACAATTTATATAACTGATATTTGTATCATATCTTTCAATAAAAAAATTTATTTCCACATGGTGTTAAATCAAAAGTTATGAGTCATTTTTATGTTGTTGGATTATATGTCTTGATTATGCTAATTTTTTTTGTTTAGAATATCTACAATGCAACATTAAATTAGAGATATAATGTATGTTTCATTCAATATACAAATAATCACATTTTGATTAATTTAGTATGTGATTCGTTCATAATGTCATGGTTTTTAATATTATGGTTGAAAAAATTCCAATTGTTTTTGTATCTTTAATGTTATGGTTGGAAACAATTAGAATTTTAGCAATCTTTAGTGGAATGTTATTATATGTTTAACAATGTGGATGAAAACTAATAGAATTTTAATGTATTTCAGATCCCATTATTTTATCTTTATGGTCATTACTAAAACATGTTGAATTTATACTTAGAAAAGAAAAATGTTATTCTACCAAAAACATTAGTGTGTTTTTTCCTCATAAACAACTATTTTTTTGCACATAAAAATTCGGTTTTACTAGAATTTTTTTAAAATGTTGAGAGTTGTCCCTAAAAAAAAACCATCATTCCAGTATCAACACTTTTCATTTTCAGGGTGTTTTTTGCACGAAAATTTTGTTTTCACTGCCATTTTTAAAACGTATTCAAAATTGACCCTAAAAAAATCTTCATTCTAGTATACACACTTTTCATTTTTAGCACTATTTTTAATGTTTGTTTGGGATTTTTTTGGCCAGATTTCCCATTTTGAGTTTATAGTTCCCATTTCAAAGTTTACATTGTTGATAGTTGTTGATGACTATCATGGTATTTTTTAGATTGTTGGTCCTTGTTATAAATGTCATGTATATCATTTGATGTAAAGGTCATGAAAATACCTAATTTATAACCCCACTATGCATGGAAATGATGGTGTAATAGTTTTTATTTTAGTCATGTATAAACATTTGGTATATCCCCACTTGGTTGGGTGGATGAGTCAAAATTGGTGTATCCCCACTTGGTTGGGAGACTGATGTATGTATGAGTCATTGGTGATAAGAAGGTCATACTCACTTAGTTGAGTAATAGAGTCATGTTATTCTTTTGAAAATTATTTTTTCAGACTCTACATGTGCTCAAGGGGAGCATGGACAGTTTAATGCATCTTAGCTTGTACAAAGGGGGATCTTAATTAGAGAACTCAACATGTACTCAGGGGGAGCATGGAAAACATAATGTGTATCAAAGGGGGGGAATATCTTGGTCTACACATTTCCCTTGTTGTCAAAGGGGGAGAGTGTCTTGGTGTTGTTGTTGCTATCAAGTCCAAAGGGGGAGATTGTTGACATTATGGTACAGGTGTTGTCCTTGACGGCAACTCACTCAGATGATAGTTCACAGTGCAATAGGTTAACTTACAGATCAAACTCCAGAGATTGAAGAAAGAGAGTGGTTTAAGAAGTATATGCTAGTTCACTTTTTCCAAGCAGCGTATACAAGTGGGTTAACAGAAAAAAGAAAGAGCATATACATATACATGCACTCCCACAAGAGGAAAGTGCTTACATGTTGGAAAACCAAGGTTTTGGTCCGAGGTATTTGGTCCAAGGTATCAGTCTAAGGTATTTGGTCGGAGGTATTGACCCTAGTTATTTGATCCAAGGTATTGGTTGTAAGTGGTTTTGGTCCGATGTATTGACAAAGGATATAACTATATAAGGAGGAAATGATCATTAGGCCATAGTGAGAAAATATTGAATATCTTATGGAGTGTTAGATAAAATATGCATGTTATAGGTTTCTGATGCTTTGCTTGCTCTTAACTAAGGATGCACCTTTGTAGTTAATGATGGATGTTGGATCGGGATATTAAGGCATAAAATTAATTATCATTATGTGGTTTGATCATGGATAGTTTAGATCTGAATACTAACACATGTTTTATTTTCTATATGTTATGATCTTGGTATGACTAAAGTCTGGAATATTTGATAAGTTTTTAAGATAGTATTTGCAAACCTATATGCTAGTTCTCTTTGGTAAAAACATGTATACACACTGGTCAGTCACATCTAAGTAGCATATACATTATGAAATATGATATTTAAAGTTGCAGTTGGATCTAATTGTTGTTGCAGAGTTCTCGATTCTGTTTTGTGTTCTGGTGACAATGTTCAAAAAGTTCAAATTGATTGGTTGTTATTTTCTTCAGTGATGATGGGTTGTCAATGATTGATTGATTCAATTGTGGTTGATTCAGAGATAAATGATTAAGTTTCATTGATTGATTGATACAGATGTATTTGATGGTTGTATTGCAGTTGTGATTCATTTTAAGGTTCAATGTTGTTGATGGGTCTAGTATGAAAATTTGATGAAACAAGGCCTTCAAATTGTAGTGTTCTGTTCGAGGAGTATCGAATCTGAAATTTATGAAATGTGGTCTCTGGAAGAAGAGAGAAAGTAATAGCCTTCTGTAGGTTGGTGCTTAGGTACTGGTAAACATATCGGCCAGTACAAGAGCCAGGGGTTTGGAGCTCCCTTCCAGTAGCAGTTGGAAAATGAGTGAATGTTGGAGCCTTCTATAGGATGGTGCCTACGTACTAGTAAATGGATCAGCTAGTACAAGAGCTAGGGGGTTGGATCTCCCTTTCAGTAGCAACTGGAAAACAAGTGAAGGTTGGAGCCTTCTCTAGGTCGGGCTCTATGCAATAGTAAATGGATCGGATAGTAAAAGAGCTAGGGGGTTGGAGCTCCCTTCTAGTAGCAGCTAGAAAATGAGTGAAGGTTGAAGCCTTCTGTAGGTCAACGCCTACGTACTAGTAAATGTATTGGCTAGTACAAGATGTAGGGGGTTGTAGCTCCCTTCCACTGGAAGTTGGAGAATGAGTGAAGGTTGTATCCTTCTTCATGTGGGTGCCTGTGTACTAGTATGAGTCTACGCCAGTACAAGACTGTAAACAGTTTTTTCTTCTATTAAAAGAAGACATCAGCAGGTGGTTTTTATCCCGCATTGGGTTTCCACCTTAAATCTTGGTGTTCATGTGTGTTTCTTATGTGTGACGATTTGTTATGATATTACTGCACAAGGTTGCTGTTTATAAGGTTCATGGAGTACTGATGCAATGATTAAAGATTAACATATGATGAATTAACTAAATCATAAGTTTGTTGAATATACGGTGGCTACCTTAAATACAGTTGCGTGTATACGCGAGTTACATTCCCTGAAGTAGTGTATATAAATCAAAGTACAAAAAGAAAAAGTTATCGATTTCACTAATACTGATTCACCCCCACTATCAGTATTATTTCCAACATACCAATCTTTTGCAACACCTTCTATGGACCGTAATACTTTTGTGATAATTTATTATCCTTCTTAGCTTCCTTAAGGGACATTTGTTTCTATGGTTGTAGCCGTAGGAATGCCCAGTCAGCTACATCAAAACTTCTTTCACTGCAATGTTGATCTTCCTGTTGTTTCATTCTATTCTGTGCCAAACTGAGGTTATCCTTTAAGAGTTGGAGAAATTGTTGTTGATGCTCGATGTGAAATTCCACTGCTTGAACCTTAGAAATTTCTCCTAAATATGATGTGATGGATGGTGGATGATATCCATAAAGTCCCACAAATGGGGTTATTTTTGCTACAGTATGGAAGGAAGTGTTATACCACCATTCAGCCAGAGGCAACCATTTCTGCCATTTTGCCTGTTTATCATTGACAAAGCATCGATCCTTCCAAACATTTTTTTACTATCTCAATTTTCCCATTAGATTGGGGATGATAAGATGAGATATGAGCTAATTGAGTACCAAGGCAAGAAAACAACTATGTGCAAAAATTTCTAGTGAAAATGGGATCTCTGTTGCTTACAATAATCTTTGGGTTTCCATGTAGCTTTCGAATTTTTTCCACAGATGTGGTAGAAATTGTACTCACTTTAAATAGATGAGATAATGCAAAAAAGTGTGCTTACTTTGTAAGTATGTCAACTACCACCATGATGACACTCTTTCCTTCGGACTTGGGTAAGCCTGTGATAAAATCCATTGAAACCTCCCCCCAACATTGGCTTGGAATGGATAAAGGTTGTAATAGACCTAGGGTCTTAATTATTTCAACTTTATTTTGTTAGAAAACCAAACATTCCGCCACAAAATTTGAATATTCGATTTAAGGTATTCCCAAATAAATTCCTTCTTAACCCTATAGTAATTTCTTACAAATCCTTAGTGCCCTCCTAAGGGAGAAGTGTACATATTTTGTTCGAGTTGGGAATTCTTATCCAGGTATAAGCGATCTGTGCACCATAAGGAATCATTTTTACAGCTAAATGTATCAGATTTACTAGGATCTTGTTGTATCTTTTGAATGAGTGCCCACACTTCTTCGTCATTCTTCCATTCATCCCTTGTTTCATTTATCTAATCTGGTTGGATAATAGAAATGGTGCAAAGCAATTCTTCCACATCCTCATCCTTTCTTGAGGTTACATCTCCCACAACATTTTTCTTCCCCTTTTTGTAGATGATTTCAAATTCATAGCCCAACATCTTTATGACCCATTTTTGTTGCTCTTCTCAAGAAAATCTTTGTTCTAAAAATTATTTAAGACTATCATGGTCTGTTTTTACCTTGAAGTGTCTTCCCATTAGATAGGGTCGCCATTTCTTAAGTGCGTGTAGTATTTCCAACATTTCCTCTCATAAATAGCTTTGTGTAAACAATTTCCTTTGATTGGAAGACTTTCGAAAGCAATGGTCTTTGTTCTTGCATTAAAACAACAACAATTCCATTTCATGAGGCGTTACATTCCACAATAAAGGTTTTTGTGATGTCTAGTGTAGCTAAGGCCGGTGCTTGGTACATTGCCTCTTTAAGATGTTCAAAGGCCTTTGTTGCTTTTGGAGTCCATGAAAATGCATATTTTTTCAAGGTGCTACTATTCTCCCATAATTCTTAACAAACTTGCGTAAACCCAATAAATGCTTGAAGATTCTTTATGGCTATGGAGATTTTCCATTCCTTAATGGATTTATTTTTTCTAGGGTCTACTTTAACACCTTCATGAGATACAATATGACCCAGATATTCCACCTCATGTACTCCAGAAAAACATTTGGAGCTTTTTTCATATAATTGTTTCTCATCCAATAGTTTGAGCACCCTCTCAACATGTTTAACATGATCCTTCCAAGACTTGTTGTAGATTAGTATATCATCAAAAAATATTAACCCAAATTTTCGAAGGAAGGATTTGAAAATGGAATTCATCAAACCTTGAAATGTAGAAGGTGGATTGGCAAGGCCAAAAGGCATGACCAAAAATTCATAATGACCCTCATTAGTTCTAAATGCTATTTTCAGAATGTCTTTGGTCTTCATTCTGATTTAATGATATCCTGAATGAAGATCCAACTTGGTGAAGTAAATTGATCCATGCAATTGATCCAATAATTAATGAATGTCAAGAATAGGAAATTTATATTTAATAGTGAGCTTGTTTAGCTCCTTATAATTTGGACACATGCGCCATGACCCATCCTTCCTGTGCACCAATACTACTGGAGTAGAGAAGGAACTTTGACTAGGTTGAATTATATGAGCCTCTAGAATTTCTGCAAACATATGTTCAATTTCACTCTTAGGGGCATAGGGATATCTGTAAGGCCAAAAGTTTGGAGGAACAATTCTTGGAATCAAATGAATAGCACGATCATGATCACGAATAGGTGGGAGTCCTTTCGGAGTCTCAAATACTATGGAATGATTGTCCGAGTCTTTTTGGAGATTTGGAGAAATAGATGATTTTGATATGGGAACCTCTAGTGAACATAATTGTGCAATTATGCCTCATTCTTTATTTAGGAGATTTGTCATTCTGTTAAAGATAATTATATTTCCTCATTTCCCTGTGATACCCCTTAATTCAACTTACTTTCCTTCCAAAGAAAATTTCATGAAAAGTTCTTGAAAATTAAAAGCTAATGTACGCAACGATTGTAGCCATTTGATTGCTAGTACAACATGGGCTCCACCCATTGGAATGAAAAGAATTGGGCTTTTCAATACATATTATCCCATTGATAGATTAATATTATGGCACTTTCTAGAGCAATTATGGTTCCTCCACTTGTAACCATCACTTGACACTCTGGTTATGAATATAGGAAGCAATCCAATTCCCTGGCTATCTTACAATGAATAAAATTATGGGTACTTCTTGAATCAATCAACACTATTACGTTTTTCTTCTTAATATGTCCTCCTATCTTGATAGTTTGAGGAGTGGTAATTTCAGCCAATGCATTACAAGATATGGTCAGATTCATTTATTCTTTCTCTAGGGTTGTGTCCTGGTGTATATCATTTTCTTTTGATGTTTCTTTTTTCTTTTCTTCCTCCTCTTCACAATCTATGTCAAATTATTTCTTCTCAGCACACTTATGACCTTTAGAGTATTTGCTATCACAACTGTAACAAAGCCATTTGATATTTTTCTTCCAATTGTTGTCATGTCAACTTTGTATGTTGCAGAAGGCTGGGGGAAACAACACTTCCATCTTTATAGTTGTGACTAGTAGGCTTCCTTGTTGCCTTAATTTTTCTTTCCATTTTTCATGCCAACTTGAATGCCTTCTCCAATGAATCAGGTTCCAAAAGGTGAACCTCATGTTGAATGTTATCCTTTAAAATCCCTATGAACACATCATTCCTATGCTCCTCTGGAATATCTTTTACCCTTATATTCAATTTTTGGAAGTCCTAAATGTGCTCCATCATTGAACCCTTTTGTTTGAGATTTATCAATTGGCTAAGAAAAAGTTTTTTTTTTTTTTTGTATCCTCATAATGTGCTATCATTTCTTCCATAAAAATTGCCCAAGTGACAATTTTTTTATGAAAGAAAAGTCATCGATACCATACAAACTGATTTGGTTCCAAATATAAAGTTGCAATACGTACCTTTTATGTGTTTTGCACATTATGGAGATCAAAATATTGCTCCATCTGTAGTATCCATGTTACAGGATCCTTGTCATCAAACTTCCTCATATTGATCTTTGGAACATGGTGGGTCTTCAATCCACCATTAGCATCTATAGAATCATGATTAACATATATTTTTTTCTCATCATGAGTTTTATCTATTAACTTTCCGTCATTAGGAAGCCTTTCTTGTAGCAACTTTGTCAAACATTCCCTCAAACCTTCCATGTCTTTCTTCAAATATTCAATGTTGTCATTCTCTAAATCATGATTAACATTTATTTTGTTCTCATTATGAGTTTTCTCTACTACCTTTTCGCCATTACAAAGCCTTTCTTGTACCAACTTTGTCAAATCTTCCTTCCAACCATCCATGTCCTTCTTCCAATCTTCAATATTGTCTTTCATACCATCTATCTTTGTTTCCACAACATTCTTTAAACCATCCATATTGTCTTCCACACCTTCCTTTAAAAAATCCATCTTAGCTTCTGTTATATTTTGTGATAGTCAAATTTATTTCACCTGGCCTTGTAATTTTGATACATCATGTGGCATTTCTTCCTTTTCTTCATGAGTCATGCTAGAGATTTCAAGTTTCTCACTAGCTGTTTCCATTTTCTTTCTTTGACGCATCAATTAATGATAATTATTCTTCACTATTCCCTTTGAATTCCTTGAAAATAATTTTTCAAACCAAACTTATGCAAAATTTTAGAAAGACTACACACCTTTTTTCACTTTGTAGTAGCTTGATATTGAATATGGTGTATCTTTGAAATTTCAAATCTCCAAGGTTTGAAATTACGAATTGTGGTAGCCCTCCGAGTCCTCTTTCCAATGACACCAGTCTGATCGAAATTGGATTCTCTAAGAAAGTTTTATGCTCAATCTCCCAATATGACTTGTGTTAGACTCTGTCTCATGTCAGTGTGAGATTGATTCTTCTTAAAAACCCTGTTTTGAAGAAGAAATCATTAAATGTGTTGTTTTAGAATATGTAATTTATTCTCCAACTCTTTAAACGACAGCGTTTTCAAGCTCCTGTTTCCGCAAAAGCACAAACAGAAGAAAACAAAATATCATCAGCAATCAGAATTAAAGCAAGTTACAAGCAGGTGATGATCGATGGCCAGGAATAATGAGTGTAAGGGTTTTTTGAACTTGATGGTATGTAAGATCATCCAAGCTTGCCTATGGCTGGAGACACCTGTTAGTTACTAGAAATACAATGTGATTCAAAACTTGCTGCTCATCGTATTCAACGCCCCAAGAAGGGTGGCAAAGGTGACGGGTCAGATGATAATGGAGAAGTTATAGAAACTTTAGACTCACGAATGGGATTAGAATCTCCATTGCTGTGGTTGCGAGCAGATCCTGAGATGGAGTACTTGACACAGATACAAATCCATCAACCTGTGCAGATGTGGATAAGTCAATTGGAAAAGGACAAGGATGTTGTTGCACAACTACAAGCAATTGCAACGTTGTGTAGTTTTCCATGATTGTCATGTTCAATTGTTAATGCTTTGAACAACTGCCTTTTTGATTCAAAGGTGTTCTGGAGAGTGAGGATTGAGTCAGCATTTGCTTTAGCAAAAACAGCTACAGAGGAAACTGACTGGGCTGGCCTCATGCATTTAATTAAGTTCTGCAAAAGTCGGCGCTTTGATCCAGATATTGAACTTCCAAGGCCAAACGACTATCATTATTTTTCTGAGTACTTTGTTCTTGAGGTAATGATGTAAGGCAGTTCCAAGTGCAATTGCTATTGTGAGGGGAAGAGATGGAAAAAGTCCACCAGAAGCAATTGATTTTGTTTTGCAGTTGTTAAAGTATAACGACAATAGTGGAAATTCATACTCAGATGTATATTGGCTGGCAGCACTTGTGGACTCGATAGGAAAGATTGAATTTGGACAACAGAGTATTCAAGCGTTTCTATCACTCTTAAAGCGAATAAACTCTCTCTTGCAATTTGATAGATTGATGCCAAGCCATAATGGAGTCTTAAACATCAGTTGCATTCATACTTTGACACAAATTGCATTGAAATTGTCGCACTTTGTACCCATGGGATGCTTGGAAGAACTTATAAAACCATTCCAAGACATTCAAATCACGCCATGGCAAATTCGTTTGGAAACAATTAAGGCACTGATTGCTCTTGAGGCACATAAAAGTGGCCTTAATGGTGGACGAGCTCTCATAGCAAATGAAATGGGACTGGGAAAGACTTTGCAGGCTATTGTTGTTGCCTCATGTCTCAAAGATGCTTGGCCAGTTCTTGTTATTATTCCATCTGCATTGTGTTTACGGTGCGCATTGATGATTGAGCAATGGCTTTAGATCCGTTCATCTGAAATATTGGTGGTCATGTCATAGTGGGCAGGGTCAAATATTGGGAACATCAATATTGTGCAGACATCTAGTAAACAGACTATTCAGTTGGATGGTGTTTTTAACATAATATCGTATGAACTTGTATCGAAGCTACAAGAGATACTAGTGAACAGTGATTTTAAGATTGTCATTGCTGATGAGTCCCATTATATGAAGAATCCCCAGGCTAAAGGACAAATGCTTGTATTCCTCTTTTCCAGCAAGCCCAGTACAGTATCTTTCTTAGTGGGACTCCAGCGTTGTCCCGGCCTATTGATCTTTTGAAGCAGCTGGAAGCTTTGCATCCTACTGTTTATAAGGATTTTCACCAATATGGGCCGTTGATTCTTGCTAGTGCAGGAATATTGAAAGAGAAAACATGTACTGCATATCCACCTATAAAGCTTAATGTATTACTTTCTGGTGGTGAATGGTTAGAGCCAGAACCTATAACTACATGTTTCAGAGATGGGAATTTAGTGACAGCAGCAGCTTGGCCTGCACACTCACAATTTATCTCTCAGATCATGGCATCATTGGGAATTAAAGTGTCGTTTTGAGGAGTTATACACATTGCCTGTAAACTCAATTTCTACTTCATGTGTATAAAACTATTGTGTTGTAGAGGACCACAAGATATAAAACAAAACATAAAACAAAACAGGGGAGAAGAACACTTATTGGATCATGTAGAAGCACAAAAATTCCGTGATCATTCCTTGGCCAAGAGAAAACATCAAGTTGTTTCGCAATCCATGCTTTCAGCAATCTTTGGTTATGGAAATTTATGACAGTTACAGTGCGAGTCTTTGCTCAGAGAAAATGTTGGAAAG
>APFE031362400.1:3740-52001 GCA_000404065.3 Pinus taeda | reverse complement strand
ATCATTACAAGTGACCTTGACAGGTCTGCTTAGAACTCTTCAAAAATCTAAATGCTGCTGGAATTAAATGCAAGCAAATCTTTTTGGCTGCGCTGGGGGCAGCTGGATCAGAACAGGTGACAAGGTGGCCCTTGGGGACTAGATGCGGTATTGCTGGAGTGATTGTGCTCCGGGGCTGCAGTTCGGCTTTGGTGTGAATTGAATGTGCAATAATTATGATTTGAGAGCTTCAAGTAGTTTCGCTCTCCTTCGATGAATCTGCTGGAGGATATTAAATTTTCTCTTGCTTCGGTCCGCTGCTCAAAATATTCGTTGATACACTTTGCCGCTACATTCATGGCTTCTTCCATCGGCTGATACTCTTTGACACGCTTGATGCCTGCTGATTTGATCTGATACACTTTAAACTCTGTGAATGATCTGCTGCTGTCTTTAAATCGGATCCTTTGGCATGATCGGGCGATTTTCAGGCTTTTTCGGTGCGCAATGGGCTCGGCAATTAGAAGATTCCCTGAAGATTCCTCGAAATGGCCTATTTCCCGTAGCGATGCGTGAGCGCTATTCGTGCATCGGAAACTACCTCCGTTTCTTGATCTGGAGCTCCGAAATGCGATTTTTCTTCCTGCGCGAAGCTTTTTCGGCTTTTCTGGCTGCTGACGTAAGCATGGCGTCGGCTGTACGGTGGACGATGTTAGCTGTGGGTCCCTAGTATAGAGTGACGTGGTGAGATACTGGATGTACTGTGGTGAAGAGACTCCGATGCGATATCGCGATATCGTGTCGGCGGGGAATGAGGGGGGAATTGGTTTGGAGACTTGGCACTTGTGACTACCGATCGGCGATATTGCGATATCGCATCGGCAGAGACAGAGAGGTGAATGGATTGGACACTCGGAGTTTGTGATCGCCGAATGTCGATATTGCAATATCGCATCGGCGGGGGACGGATGGGCAATGTTTCGCATGAAGATGAGAGTACGAAGGTGCGATGCGAAAATGGCTTTGAGGAGGAAAGAGCAAGTAAGTGGGTGTGAAGGGTACTTGAGGTTTCGGAAGGGGTCCGATTACCTTGGAGAGATTTTATACTTTGAAAGGAGTCCATCGTATCTGGGAGGTGGTTTTGGAGGTCGGGGTTCTTGCTTAGTTTTTGATCAACTGAACGATTCCCGAGAGTTGTTATGGCTATTTTTCAACCAGGGGAGGGATATTACATAGGGGGATTTTACTTAATATTAATAAGGGGATGGGAAGAATAGGGAGCTAAATAATAATGTTAGTGGTTAATATGGAGATGGTAAGAAAGTGCTAAATTCGGGAGAGCTTAGGCTGTTACAAGGGGGTAGGACCATACTTTGGAAGAAAATATGGAACCACTTTGAGTAAAGCAGATCTTTACTCAAGCCAGAATTGTGAAGATGATGGAACTTTAAGAAGTATCAAGCAGATCTTGACCTCTTTTGGGGAAATTAGTTAATGATTGGGGAAAACAGAGAAGGGGAGTCAGTTATACCTCTTTTGAGCCTTTTTGCTTACAAATCCTTGCTGATTATGTTCTGCATGATATGATACCTGAAAACTTGGAACTGGTCAGCAATTCAACAACTTCATAACTACCTACCCAGCCTACTTGCCTAACATTTTTTCTTCTTTTGCTTGGGGGTGCACTTAGACTTGCAAACCTGTCATTCATTTTTCTTTTGATACTTTCCTATCTACTTTCTACCCTTATTTCTTCCGGAGCTCAGATTAAGCTGTTGGGCTCCTCTGTTTCTCTACCTATCTAAGAATCTGCCAAGATTAAACTGTTTGGATAGATTTACAATCTCTATATTCTAAAACAGGAAATTTAAACTAGGGAGACCAAGATTAAACTGTTTGGACCTCCCTTTAACTAAAAAAATAGCGATACCAGGATAGCTTTACAAAATTTGAAGGCAATTGGATGAACTTTGAAGTAGCCTTCTTCATTTGGAGACTGTTTGAGCAAATATGGAGCATTGCAGCAAGCAAAGTACGACATATTTGGCCTGTGAAATGCCAATCATGAAAAATGAATACCTGCTGCAGCAGGAAGCTAACAGGTGGTAGAGGTGTAAGCGGAGATGAGGAATATTTGCATGAGGAGAATCATTTTGGGTTGCCTATTTTAGATATTGATACCACCGCTACCATGAAAAATATTTCCCCATCTATGCTCACTAATTTCCATGGGTTAAGAACTCAAGATACAAAAAAATTTCTTTTTGAGTTTGAAGTATTGTCCAGATCATATGACTATCTACTTGATACTTAAAAATTGAAATTATTTCCTGCTACCCTAAAATATGAGGTTGTTGAATGGTTCATGGGTCTAGGTACATATTCTATTATGATATGGGATGATATGAAAAGAATATTCCTATAAAGGTACAATATTATGTACATCATGACTTAAGGATGAATTTCTTAAGGTGTCCCAAAAAGAGGATGGAGTCCTCAAATATTTTGTGGAGAGATTTGTCTACAATGTCAAAAGAGATAAACTGCATAATTTAGAAGAAGAAAAATTAAAAACACTCTTGTTAAAAGCCACAAGGGATGTTTTGTAGCCTACTCTGTCATTTAAATTTTCATTTTTTATATTACTCAAAATTCAAAAAAATGGAATATTAAATTTTCAAAATTAAAAGAGAATTAGAAATTTTAGAGTATTTGTTACACTAACAACGGTATTTAAGATGTTATGAAAGTGGACCCGATCCATCGGTTAAAGCCCGAACATATCAGCGAAGTGCGATCAGAGATCAGTGACAAACATAGGTAAAGTGTTTTGTGGGGGAACAAGGAGCACGAGTTATAATTTATAGCCCAACCCTCGTAGTTGACCCTGATGTCAACATGGATGACTGAAATCAACAGCCCATGATCATTGCGGGGGTTCCACCTCGATCAAACTCTCGTACACTCCCTACTCTTGTTGCGAGCCACCCTTCATTGTTTGCTCCACATCACCTCTGCCATGCCATCCACCACTCCCATTCATTTCCATCAAGCTCACCTACCATACCTCATCACCTCATCTGCCACTCCATTAATTCGTTACACTAATTGCAGGTTTCCCTTCGTTTTTCTCACCATATATAAAAGGGAAGTGAAAACAGCGTTGCATTAGTCTTTTGCTTTTGTTACCGAGTAGCTTGACCTCCATTTTAGCATTTCGAGTCAGCAATTATACAGACGCCCTCGTCAAACAAGTAAGTTCCTCCTCTATCATCCATAACCCATTAATGGATGTTGAACATGATATTTCTGACACCTTTTTCCCAATTAAACACCTTTATCTGTATCCAGAAATCATTCCAAACCATAAAAAATCACCTGTATTCATGGAAATGGTTAGATCAAGTGTTTAGTAGCATCCGTCCCAAAAACTCACTTGTTCCCTGAATTCATACAATGGTAAGCCTCATCAATTTACCCTAAGAAGTGTTTTGTGATGAGTCAGTCTAGGGAGAATGTTTTCCAAGTAACCTCTCAGTTAATTCACCAAGCTTTGAATTACCCTATATCTGGAACTTATATGACCTTTACTGAAGAGTCCTTGGTTTCATATTATGATTACCTGTCATCCTAGGAGTTTTCTTATGCTATCTCATTCTTAGCTCCTAAACCTAGACAATTCTCTCCAGATGGTAATGTGTTTTCTTTAGACATATTTGCAACAGATATAAGACCAATATTGCAGGTGTTTTCTATGATTTTGGGGAAGGAGGACTCAAGACAAGTTGATAAAGAAGTGTTGGGATTTTTCTCTTTGATGATGAAACCAAAAGTAGTACTAGATATTTTGACATTTTCGATAGAGACTATTAATACCCAATTCATGACTCTATCACTTATTGGTTCCTTCAAGTTTCCTTTAGTTACTACTTATTTATTTTTGTACCAAAATGCTAAACATTTTACAAGTTTGGAACTAAATATTGTTGACATTAACAAAAAGGAGCAACCAGTGGTATTCTAGACAAAGCTGATAAGGGGTGATCCATGAGATGGTGGCCTATTTTAATTCAATTCTTTATTCCTTCCAGTGGCCTACAAGATCTTTAATGGAACGTTGCCCCCAACATTTTTTTTCCAAATCTAAAGAATTCCTTCAATTGAGCAAGGATGTAAGGTGTGGAGACTGGTTCATATTTGAAGAACATGCAAAGATCAGGCTTTATGGAGCCTCAATAAAACCACATAGGTTACCAAATTTTTTACCAATGAGGCTCTTTGCTCTTGAGTTTATCAGATAGAGCTTGAATGTGTATCAGGTTCATTCTGTTCCCATGAAGAATGACTATTTCTTTAAATTGCGCAAAGAAGTAGGACCCTTCATTGTGAACACTAGACGAGCTTCTCAAGAGGTTGAGAAATTGTTGGATGACATGTGTCTCTTACAGGTGGTTGAGTGGGCTTATGACCCTCATCAAATTATTTCAAAAAGAATATTAGAGAATGGCTATTTAGTCTTTGTGCATGAAAGTAGACCAGAAATGGATAAAATGGAAAATGGGGGTCTATAGAGCACCAAAGGGGTAGAGATTGGAACCCCTAGTATTTCAGAAAAAGGTGCCAAAAGGGCTAGAGAAGATGTTATTAATATTGATGAAGAAGAATTAGAAACAACAAAAAGGACTAAACTTTTGGATGTAGTGTCTTCAGTAAAACCTAGTTTGGAAATCCAATTGGGAGAAAATAAGTTGCACCAGCCTCTCCATCCTCTATAGGACATGTTCATGATCAAGTTCCTTTGATACAAAACATGCTTTCCTAGATAGTTGAGAGAAACCAGAGAGTAAAAGCAAACATGGAGGCTCATGCTGAGTACCAAGTTGTTCCTGAGCAAATCCAATTACTGTCTAATATGGACTTAGAGAAAAGTCAACTTAAAATTGCATTCTCTCATCCTACTGAGATGTCAGTTTGGTCCACAAGTAATTTCAAAACTGTTAATTTGACTATTGACACTCAAAAGCTTCCTATGCTTGAAAAGATCAACGTCCACATGTAGACTAGGAAATTGATTGTCAATGATTTGCATAAGACAAATGCAGCTGCTATGAAATCAAAGAAAATGTTACATAAAATAATTCAACAGTTAAAGTTGGAAAAGGCCAACTCTAGGGCTCTGAATGCCCAGGTGGATGAATTATAGAAAATTATTATTAAAATAGGAGTTAATCCATCAACCTACAATACAAAAAATATTGCAATATGCTAAGTCAAAGATTGGAATTTTAAAGAAGAAGTTGAATCTGCCTATAGGTGAGCATCCTATGGCTGCAGGAATAGTTGAAGTTGAGAATGAAAAGGAGAAGTTGTTATAGGATGTATTGCAGAAAACTGAAGAAGTTTCTTTACTAAATGAATCATTGGATAAGCTGCAAAAATAGGTGGATACTCATGTCTACGCAGTAGTGATGCCATCCAATACAGAGGATCTAGTAGCACAAATATCAAAGCTAGGGACAAAGTTAAAGATGGCTGAGCATGATCTTAAGAAAGCACAAAGGGACATGGAAACAACCTATAAACTCTTAACCTAAGAAAAGAAGAAGCTAGAATGGAGAAAGAAAACACAAAGAAATACAGAGAAGACCTTCTAAGGGCTGAAGAGGAAATTAAAAGGCTGAAGGGCAAGATGAAGGGCAATATGTCCTTAATTCAACCTTGGGATATTTTATGGGATGAAATTACTGTAGTTATCAAGAGCATCTTGGAATTCATCCAAATCAATCTTTTATAAGTTAATCCTTATAATTATAACATTTTTCATCGACTTATTAGAGAAATGCAAATGTTGAAATCTTACACCCTAAACTTTCAAGGACAAGATGGGCATAAGCAATGCAAATGTTGAAATCTTACACCCTAAACTTTAAGGACAAGATGGGCATAATGAAGAGAAACTACTATGTAAAATGTAAATTTATTTTTTAGGTTAATTTTTTTGTCGGGAAGAAAACTTTAAGGACAAGATGGGCATAATGAAGAGAAACTAGTATGTAAAATGTAAATTTATTTTTTTTAGGTTAATTTTTTTGTGGGGAAGAATAGAATAGATATAGTAGTGAGTCATTATCATGATGAGAAATTTGTGTAAATGGATAAATTCCTTGGTAGAAGGCGGTTAAATTAACATAAAATCATTCTTAATTAGATTTTTTTTATTATAGTATAAATGTTTTAGGGTTTGGATTGCTCGATAATTTTTTTAGACAATTTTGTTTAACATTTTTTAGTGGAATAAAAAATATATTCATAAAAAATAAAATTATAGTCTAAAAAAATATATTTATAAAAGATAAATTGTAGAATTACTAGACTGCTTTATATTTGAATATTTTAGTAAATTTATGATCGTTTTAAAATGGAATAAATAATGTTAAATAAAATATATATTTTAAAATTATTATAATATATATATATATATATATATTATAGTTTAATTATTTTACATTTTTATTTTTTGTGGGGTGTAATTTTTAGACAATTTTGGTTGAAATTTAGTAGAGTTTTGTTGGATTAGGTTTGATCCATGTAATTTGCAGAATCCACGTGTCATAGCGTTTTTTAGAACATTGAATCTATTTTTGCATTAATAAAGCAATTTAAACAATAAAACTACAATCTTGCTAAGATTATATTGTTGAATTTAAAAAAAAAAGAAAAAGAAAAACATAAAACAATTACAGTGCACCATTCTAAACTACTTGTCAAATTGTTAAATATGTTCATCAAATATCTGACTCTGACTCTAATGAAAACCCAAACTCGACACTTTGTGCATGCACGTAGCTATCCAACTATATCATTAGGGAAATATTGATGTCAAAAACAATGTTTACAAGAAAAATAATAAAATAAGAGTTGTGGTTTTTGAACGGAAAAGAAAAAAGAAAGCTACTTTTTCTTATTAAATATTTTGGTGTATCTCCTTATAGGTTTTCTCAAATGAGTTTAAGTAGCGATTACATGTGGATTAAAATTCCATATCCAATGTATGCCCAATTCACATAGTTTTGAGTAGAACCATATTGGAAAAGATTCAAAATACATGAAAAATGTGTTTCTTAAAGGAACACATTATTTTCATGTATTTTTAGTTTTTTCAGTGTGGATGTATTGAAACCTATGCAGAGTGAGTATGTTGTGAATGTGAAATTTAATTTTGGATCCAACAAGTGCATAAACTTGAATTTTTAATAAACATACAAGGAGATTAAAAGAAAATATAATTAAACTAGTGTAGACATATAAATTAATGGTTGGTAAACCTCAATAAGAATCAATCACGATAAACATCAAAAACACATAAGATACATCCCACAAACATTAAAATTAAAAAATCATAATAAAAAATATTTAAATTATAATATTATTTTAAATATTATCTCTAATAATAAAAATATTATTATTATTATTATTATTATTATATTATTATTATTAAAAATAATTAATATACAAGTTAAACATATGTATATTGTCGGATACCTAATCTTCTTAGGGTTATGGTGTGGAATGTGAATAGTCATTGGAGTCCAAGAAACCACTTGGAATATGAAAACTAACGGTCATAAGATATTGTATTAATATGTAAATCTCTATAATAGGAAGCATCTCATGTTTATCTAATTGATGTCTCTCAATTTCATGTGAGTTTAACATGGCATAAGAGAGAATGAATTCCTGCCCTACTCAGGTTTGACCAACTAATTTTGTGGCCTCTCTACGCATGTACGGTTTCCCATGAATTCCGCATTTTGTGAATGTTATGTCAACTAAATTATAACTACGATCTCTTGCATGACCCATTGGACTTGTTTTTGTTAGTTTTTCTGGGGTTTTCAAGTCTTTCTCTCTTCATGTCTCATAGCCACGCCTATCAAATCTCTGCCCATGTGTTACTTTCCCATGCTATGTTCTCTTCATAATAATTTTTATGCCCATTCTGCGTATCATTGGGATGTATTAAATTGTGTTGTAAAGGATGGGTTCAATAATAAATTTCTTCAGGTTTTAGACTATATTATCTGAATCATTGTCATCCATTATGTTTAGTAGTGTACAACTATTATATCTCTTTACAATCCATCGATTATGATTGTCAATCGGCGGCCAAGAAGTCCACAACTTTCTTCATCAATGAGAGGCTCCAAATCCATCTTGCTTTTCTCTGTGACTCAGACTTGTTGCCATCACTGTGGTCATGAAAGGGCTAAAGTACCCTACTTTATCACATTAGCTCAAGCATATTGTTCATTGAACATTAATTGGTTATATTCCTCTCCATTACATGCCATGTGAGAAGATCATATTGAATATATCACGACTTAAAACATTCTAATATTCAATGCAATAAAACAAGCACTTGTGTGCTTTTCATATTGAGGGATATTTGAAGTGTTTGATTTTTCCTACGACTAATGGAAATCGGGCTTTCAATCACTTGGAATATTTGTGAGTGTGTACATGAGGACAAGCTCGGTATTTGGATACATATTTTTGAGAATTTGTTGCAATTAAAGTTGTGAAGAGTAAAGGTACACAGTGGTTTATGTATGTGATGAGGGCATAATCCACTCCAAGATTAGCAAATATAAAAGGCTAGTATTGTGACACTAAATGCCATTGAATTATTCTTCCAAATAATTCTACCATGATATTCTATTGATGGGCTCGAGAGGCATGCAGACCGAAAGGATATCAGTCATTCTTATATTCAGTCCTAGCTTTAGTGCTTCCTTACGTGCTTATATTCAGACATGGTATTTTTTTAAACAATAATGGGTTTATCCTTCTCTTGAGTAGAGTGTGATTGGTCTTTTGGTCATTATAATTGCGTTCACCATAGAATTTTCAATTTTCCTCTTTCATTGTATAAGGATAAAAGTCGCTAGTTGTCCATTTATGATAAAGGTATTGGCAGCAGTTCTTGTGAGATTCACTTGATTCAACATTTAGAGAATGTTTTTCACTATTTTGTTCATAACACTCTACTCAATTGCAATGATATCACATTTGTAGTTATTTTTCTTTACAAGAACATATTTTTTTAAATCTAACACCCATCTTTTGCTAACTTGACTAGTTGAGAAGATGACCAAAATTGATGATGCATTAGAGTTACTAAATACTCTAATAAATTCCACTATTGATGGGATGGTAAAATTCAGCAAGGCCATTCTTTCTCGCATTAGAATATGTATGAAAATCTCACATGAAAAGATTTATATTTGTAGCTCAAATCACAGCTTCAGCAAGATGAATTACAACATAAAGTACATCATTCTAATCTTTTTGTTGTTCAGAAAACTCCTCTATTTGAGATTGACACAAACTCCCATTAGCATCAAGAAATTGAATTTGAGGATGGTTCACTTCAATCCACAACTCTAGTTTTTCAAATGCCAACATCGTAATTGATTTGGCTATGTGAAATATCACTATTTTGATCTTCATTGGTTTGAGAATTGTCATAAAAATACTCATCATTCAAACAAATGATTCTAAAACAAGCCTACTACAAGAAATAATATTCGCATTGGGTGGATTGCTTCTTGGCGATGGGCTTCAACAACCAAGAAGATATTTCAATCATACCATAGAATTTGTTCTCGAGTGTTGAAACATTTTGCAGTTGAAATTTCATCATTATCTTACCTTGTATTTGATAGGGGTAATTGATGGTCATCTACAAGCTTCAAAGATAGATCAAATGATTCTAAGCATGTTTCTTAAGCTTAGAGCTAGATTCATCCATACCAAGGTTCAAAGTTATAGCCAAAGATAGAGTTATGCACCATGAGCATGTATTTTGGTTGGCGAACTTCATTAAACAACCAAAAGTTGAGACCTCAATGGTATCCCTTTTATAAACACTTCCTCTAGCAGAAGACTTCATCTTCTAGCCAGATTTGGAATAGTTCAAGGAATTGTATCAAGTGTTCCAGGTTGAGACCCCAATGATATCCCTTTTCACAACATTAGGGATAACTTCCTCTAGCACAAAACTTAAACTTCTAGCCATATTTGGAATTATTTTATGTATTGCGCTAAGCATTGCAGAGTTGGTGGTGATCCTTAAA
This sequence comes from Pinus taeda, assembly GCA_000404065.3. Taxonomy (NCBI): domain Eukaryota; kingdom Viridiplantae; phylum Streptophyta; class Pinopsida; order Pinales; family Pinaceae; genus Pinus; species Pinus taeda. The sequence goes on along the minus strand of APFE031362400.1, from coordinate 41,886 downwards.
CAACCATTGGTTGAGACCTTGAGATATGCCACTTTATACAATTATTTCAAAATGCATATTCAACCAACTTCTACCATACATTTTTTGATATTTTTTTATATTTCAGCTCTCTTCTTGGACTCATATATACCCCTTTGAATCAAAGGGGAAGGATGTTGGACACCTAATTCACTAAGGGTTATGATGTGGAATGTGAATAGTCATTGGAGTCCAAGAGACCAATTAGAATATGAAAACCAAGAGACATAAGAGGACGTGGAAAGAAGAATCATAGAGGCAGGGGGGAAACATTACTAATAAGGAAGCCCTAATCTTCATTGTATACCCTACTAAAAAAATGGACATGATGCATCCAAATGCAAGCTATCTTGGGATAAAATTAAACAAGAAAGAAATGAAGACAAAGGTAAAACACTAGATGCAAGGAAAGGTAAAGAACCTTAATCCACTCATTATATTATGGAAAATTGCAAGATTGGAGTAGCTGAAGAGTTGTTTAATACTTCGTTTTCTTCGTGGAAATATGCATGGTTTCTTAACACAGGTGCAACTTTCCACATGACCTTTGAAGGATTTCTTTGAATACTTCAATGGAAATGTATATGGAGTAGTCTACATTGAAAACAAATCAAAGTTGAAGCCGTGGAGACTTGGAAACATAAGGATTAAACAGCTTGGTCTCACTGAATTTCTTTTGCATCGTCTACTACCTCCTAGAATTGTGGAGAATATTGTTGTCCTTGGCTCACATCTGCCAACAAGGACACTCCATTCACATGTTTAATGGAAATTTTGAGGTGAGAAAAGAATTAGACAACTCACTTTTCACTACAGGAATAAAAGAATAAATACTCTTAAAGTTACAAGGAACATCTGGTCATGCATAGAACTATGCACACAATTCTTAATATGATGAAGGTACATTTCCATCCAATCTCTTATGGCATGCTATATTTCGACAATTGAACTATGATAGAATATTTATTGAAGAGAAATGGTGCTACTACTTTTCTAGCCATTCCCAGGAAACTAAAACAATTTGATGTTTGTATATTAGGAAAACATAACAAACAACCATTTCATGATTCTCTTCCCAGATCATGTAAACAGATTTAACTGATTCATTTTTACTTTTCTGACCCTATCCATGTTCCTTTTACAAATGAAAATAAATACATGATGAGTTTTATCGATGACTAAACTAGGATTTGTTGGGTATATTAGTTGAAGAATAATTTTGAAGCTTTTGAAACTTCCAGAAACTTTCAGGCATGGATTGAAAACAATACACAATATTATATTGGCTCTATTCTTACTGATAATGGAAAGGACTATGCTTCAAATGAATTTGAATACTATCTTCACTAGCATGGGATTCAACATCAGATAATTGTCCCTTATAATTCTCAGTATAATGGTGTAGCTGAAAGGATGAAAAATAGAATCTTAAATATGGTTCGTTCAATGATGTTGCTCAAAAATGTTAAGCTCATGCAGTTCTTTGTGTAGTTTATATTAAAAACAAATTTCCATATCACTCTCTAAAAAATAAAGTCTCCTTATGGAATGTGGTATGGCCAAATCCCTTTGGTGAGGCATCTAAGGGTCTTTGTTTCCACTTGCTATGCATTGATTCCTAAGGAATATAAAAACAAACTTGGTTCAAGGACTTGAAAGTGTATCTTCTTGGGGTACTCGAATACATCCAAAGCATATTGTCTCTATGACGAAGTAAATAAGGAGTTTATATTGTCAATATATGTGGCTTTTCTTGAATCTTCCAAGTTTGGCAATGTTGTTGAGTGGCAATTTGATCGCTTGGACAACTTTTTATATGAAAAATCCTTTCAGGAATTTGACAACGATATTCCACATGTTGAAAGGGGTATCCCTATCTTGGATAAATATTTTGAATCTTCATCTTAAGCACTCTGTCCCCCTAATCAAGCTCCAACAATTGATTAAGAAGACACCTTGAGTGATGTGATTAAGAGAATTGGAAGCCTAAATCTTCATTTAGCCAAAGAACCTGGTCCATCTCAAAAAGGTCACTCGAAAAGGCTCACTAAGACACTTAAAAGTGTTCATTTTGATGAGGTTGGAAAGACGAGAATTATAAGTTCCACTAGACATAATGGAGGTGATGTAGATCTATTTGATTTAGCTATTGATAAGGATGTACCTTGTGATTGTGAATTAAAAATTTCAACTTATTTTGAACCAAATTCCTCTAAAGAAGTTGTGTCTCATGATGAATCGAAAGAAGAAATGTGGAAAGAGTATGATGCTCTGATCAAGGATGGAACTTAGAAGCTAGTGGACCCTCCATTTGGAATCAAACCAATTGGCTACAAGTGGGTATTGAAGAACAAATAAAAATCAGATGGCTCCCCTAAAAATCATAATGTAAGGCTCATCGAAAAAGGATTTTCAGAGAAATAAGGGGTCAATTATGTGAATACCTTTCCCCTAGAGAAAAATGGGCTACCATCTGGACTCGGTTTGCCTTGGTAACTCAGAATGGATGGAAGTTTCACCAAATGGATCTAAAATATATCCCCTTGAATCGAGGTTTGAAAGAAAATGCTTTTATGTCTCAACCAAAAGGATATTTTCCGAAGGGACAAGAGCATTAAGTATGCAATATTATCAAATCCTTGTATGGCCTCAAGCAAGAACCATGAACTTGGTATGAGAAATTGACTGCGCATCTTCTTAAACTAAATTTCAAACATTATGATCTCGATGATGCAGCTTTATTTTTCAAGAACATTTGCATAATTGTTGTCTATCTTTTGGTTTATGTAGATGATTTATTCATGGTCAGGAATAATGTAAATTACATTTCTTAAAGAAATAATTGAGGAAAGGATTTGAGATGACATATTTGGGATACGTACATTACAATCTCGGCACTGAAGTAACCAAACATCAGAAGTTTATATTCTTCTCTCAAAAGAAGTACATTGAAGATTTGCTTAACAAATTTGTCATGACTTAATGCAATCCATTGCCCTCTCCAATGGAACAAAATTTAAAGCACACATCCAAAGAAGGAAATGAACTTGAGGATGCAACTAAGTACAAACAACATGTAGGAAGCCTTAACTGCCTCACTACTACCAGACCTAACATTTCATTTGTTGTTGGAACATTTTCAAGGTTTACGTAAAAACCTTGGGAGTGTCATTGGTATGCTGCAAAAGGGGTTCTAAGGTACTTGAGGGGAACTCAATACTTTGGACTCAAATATACGTAGGTGAATGACTTCAACTTGATTGGATACTCTAATTCAAATTTTGATGGAAATAAAGAAAATAGAGTATCTACTTTAGGTTATGTTATGAGCCTTGGATCATGAGCTATCTCCTATAAGTCATGCAAACAACTTGTTCCACCAGATTCCATAATAGAGGCAAGATATGTGGCAACCACATACGCAACCAAGGAGATTGTGTGGCTCAGGAAAAATCTTAATGGTTTGCAGGAGAAACAAATGCATTCTACTCCTCTTTTAATTGAAAATAATTCTACAATAAAATTGGCCAAGAAAGAAAAGTTTCGTGATCGGCCAAGCATATCACTAGAAAGTACCATTTGATTTAATATCATGTTGAGGCCAAGACTATTTACCTACACCATAATTCCACAAATAAGTGAAATGCAGACATCTTCACTAAAGCACTTGGAAGAGAAAATTTTGAAAGATTCAAAATGATGCTTGGACTTACAAACACCCCTTCAGATTAAGGAGTGGAATGTTGACACCTAATCCTCTGAGATTGGGCAAACATTATAAAAACGAAAATACAAAATAAGAAGATGAAAAGACCTTGGAATGTGAATCCCAAGGGTCCCTCTCTACTATGTATATATCAATGTTCTTCCTAACAGAAAAAACGCAATTCATGGAATTACCAAATGTCTAATTACATTATATAAACTATGTATATTCAATTATTTACTAAAATAAAAAAAATAATAAAAAAAAAAAAAAAAAACCTTAATTTTTAAATTATAAATTATTACGAATACTATTGGGGTTATGTCAATTACCACATCCCAAATAACTATAACTTAATTTGTATATATTATTATTATAATATTTTATTTACCAAAAATACTCAATTACTTTGGAGATAAAAATTTAACCTTCCCTAAAAATAAATGTTTTTTTTTGAGAAATATTTGAAAAAATTATTATTTTAATCTTATTTAATTTTTAATAATTTTTCTTTTTCATTCACTTTACCGTATTACTCAAAATTTCATCATAAAAATTTAATAAAAATTATATTAAAATAGTGAGAAATTATAATCTTATTTTGCATATTTCCAGTAATTTTTTACTTTTTCAAATCTCGTAACAATTAATGATTTCATTTAAAAAATTAATAAAAATTATGATTTTAAATTTTTTAACGACCGGTAGTTGATTGAAAATTCTTATTAAATAAAAACATTAAATATATTTAAAAATTTTAAATGAAATATTAATTAATTAAGATGAAAAAGCACAGCATATAATTAAAAGCCAATTATATTAAACCAAGCATGTCCCGTCGAACATTATCATGCCATTATATTTTGTTTTCCTAGACCTACTTCTTCCAGAATTAATTATATATATAAAGTTGGTTGAATTTAATTAATTAATATATAGTTTTACAAGGATTTAAGTTAAATGAATGATGATATATACATTTATGAAAACATGGAACATGATCTTTATCTCGCTACTGCGCAAGGCGAATAGCTAGGCTTACGGGCTTTTGCAGAGGTTGTTCACGATGGAAGGTCGCAAAGGAGGGAGTGGAATCACCATGGAAGGTCGCAAAGGAGGGAGCTCCACTCCCTCCTACATGCAGGCTGTGGCCAGCAAGGGTAAAAAACCAATGAAAATGATAGAGGCCCTTCAGAAGGAAGAAAAAGAAATAGTGAAGAGGAACAAGATGGTACTAAATCAAGGGAGAATAATAGCACTAAGTAAAATGAGGAAGAAGACAAGGAACAGGGAACAACAAAAAAAAGCACAAATGGGACCATGTAAATCCAAAGTTGTGGTTACACCCAGAGTCATTTTAAATGATCCTGCTCTACAGGTGCACGGGGACCACATGCAGACATATGCAATCATTTGTAAATTCATGGGCTTATGGCCCACTGAAAAAGCCTTACAAATATGGATTAAATACCACTTGAAACCAAAACGAAACATTGACCTACATCTGCGGTCAAAGGGTTTCTTCATCATGGTATTCGCAAATACTGAAGATAAGGACAGAGTGTTTAAAGGAGGGTCGTACTTCTATGCAACAACAAGCCTCTATATGCGACCATGGATCATGAATTATGTTCTGGAGCATAAGACTTTTACTTCAGTCCTGGTTTGGGTAATACTCTACTCTCTACCTCTTGATTACTGGCAAATGAAATCCCTATCTGCCATAGGAAATAAGTTAGGATGTTTTAGCAAAGCTTATGAGGCCACTAGAAGGGGAAAGTATACTTCCTTCGCTAGAATATGTGTGGAGGTGGATCTCTCTGGAGCTCTACCAGATGAGGTAATCTTGGAAGTATTTGATGAAGAATGGGTGCAAATAGTAGATTACGAACATATTCCATTCAGATGTCGCAAATGCCATGAACATAGGAACCTATTCAGAGACTGCCCTCTCAGTAAAATAGAGAATAAGAGTAAAGCTAACACAATGAAAGATACTAAAATCTTTCACAAAGTGGCACATAAAGGAAAAGGAAGCAAAAGGGGGCCAAAACTACAAAAATCAGAAGGGCAACAAGCCAGTCAAAACAGGGTCCAAGTTCTTGAAGAGGAAGAAGGGATAACAAAATAAGATCAGGCAAAGGGACGAATTCCAGTGGAGGAGGGGAAAGAAGAAGATAGTGAAGAAACACAAGATAATAATAAACAAAAAGAAACTATGATGAGCGATGCAGAATTGGAGATGGACCATGAAATGACCCAGAGTGAGATGGAAATGGAGGACCATGAACTTCAAGAGATTCTTGAGAAAGAGAACCTAGATCTGGAAGGTTTCTTGAATCAAGGAACCAGGAAAGGGGTAGATCTATTACTTCTAGAGGAGTTCAATAGAGTTCAATAGCTGTTTATATGGAAAACCTAGATCAAAGGGCTAAAGAGGCAAAGAAACAATGAAAATCATGACAACGAAGGTGTGAAAATGATGAAAACCACACCAGGATTAGCACCCAGAAATCCAAGAAGGAAAAGAGGGAGAAAAAAGTAGAATGAGCAACTGATGGAATGTGGAAAGCTAATGATAGATTCAGGTAAGATGAAAGACCTAACCAGCTACTCCTTTGCAAATCTTAATTATGAAGTTCACTTCTTCGAATATCAGGGGTCTAGGTAGTAAAATAAAACAAATATTACTGAGTAATAGAATGAAACAAGTAGCTCCAGATGTGATCTTCATGTAGGAAACCAAATGTTCCATTCAAAAAAAAATAAAAAATCCATGGTAAATGGCTCAATCGATTTGAGTTTCTGGAGGTCGAAGCAGAGAATACAACAGGAGGTATACTAACACTTTGGAACCCCCAAAAAATTGGCATAATAGATGCTCAGGCATCAAGGTATTATTATTAGTGATCATTCAGCCTGTGAGAGATAAGGAAACCTACCTCGTAACGAATGTGTATGGCCCTCAAAACTTGGAACAACAAAAGAGGAGGAAAGTATCAGGTGGCCTCAAAATTAAACATATTCGTAATCTTAGAGGACCTTATGTTCATTGACAAATAAATGATAGCAAGAGTTCTCCCCTTTTGAGGCTCAGATCACTGGCCAGTTCAACTGGAGGTTCAGGGCATTGGTACTCCTAGGAATAGACCTTTTAGATTTGATAATATCTAGCTCTCGCACCCGTATTTCGCTAACAACATTGCCACCTGGTGGTCAGAAGATTTGAATATTCAGGGCTCAAGAATGTTCCTTATTCAAAAAAGACTAAAACACATCAAGCTCAGGCTCAAAGATTGGAACAGGAATGAATATGGCAATATTTTTGAAGCTAAAAAATATGTTGAAGGTAAAATGTAGGAACTCAACCAAGCCCTTATCACGAATGGCTTTAATAAAGACAAAGTGATCAGGTTTCCAAATATCATAAAGACTGGGAAAATATATGTAAACAAGAGGAAATTTTTGGAGACAAAAGTGTAGAGTTCAATGGCTAAAATAAGGTAAGCGAAATACTAGATTTCTCCATAGATCCACAATTGATAATAGAACTCATAACAGGATTTCTTGATCAAGGATGAGGGTGGTAATCTTCTTAATTCTCATGAAGAAATAGAAGTTGTGCTAGTTCAACACTTTCGAGATATAGCAAAGGAAACCATTTTCGATAGAGAACATTACATCAGGGACCTAATAAGACATATACCCAGGCTGGTGTCTAGAGAGGACAATTTCAACCTTAATAGGCCAGTGACTGAAGAGGAGGTTAGTGAGATCCTTAAAGAAATTCAGAATGGTAAGGCGCCAGACCTGATGGTTTCAATGAGGATTTCTTCAAAGCCCGTTGAAGTATAGTCAAATAGGATATTCTGAATGTAGTAGAAGATTCCAAAAGGAATAGAACTATTTTGAAGGCACTCAATACCTCCTTCATCTCCCTGATCCCGAAACAGGACTTGGCTCAAACTCCTGATAGGTTTAGATCCATAGCTTTGTGCAATGTGGTTTACAAGATAATATCCAAGGTTGTGGCCAATAGACTCAAACATCTTCTTCCTACTCTAGTTTCTATGGAACAATCTAGATATGTAGAAGGTAGACAAATTCTCAATAATATCATTCAAGCACATGAAGTGGTGCACTCTCTGACCAGCAATAGGAAGGCTAGAATGATCATGCAATTGAACATAGCGAAAGCTTATGACAAGCTGAATTGGACCTATATCAGGAAAGTTCTTATTGCTTTTAGGTTTGATCACAACTAGGTTAGATGGATCATGGCACTGGTTACTTCTTCCAGCTTTTCAATTTTGGTCAATGGCTCTCCCTCGGAAACTTTTATTCCTTCAAGAGGACTTAGGCAGGGAGACCCACTCTCTCCATTTTTCTTCGTCCTCATGATGGAAGGACTAGGTAGGTCTATCAAGCATGCAAAAGAAGTGGGTAATATTAAAGGTCTCCAACTTTTTGATAATGGATAGGCCTTAACTCATCAACAATTTGTGGATGATACCATGCTGCAGGGAATCCCCACAGTAAAAGAAACTCTTGCATATAAGCTAATATTTCCAAATCTAAGATTTTTTTCTTTAATACTAATATTTCCATTCAGAGGAATATCTCCAAAATTTTGGGTTTTCAAAGGGGTATCCTCCCTTCAAAATATTTGGGCTTCAAAATATTTGGGAGTTCCTCTAACTACTAAACCTTTGCATAAGAGCATTTGGGAACCAGTGATTAATAGGATGCAGGACAAAATCAAGAAATGAACTATTAGATCTTTAAACTTGGTTGAGAATTTGGTTCTCACAAAGTTTGTTCTTCAAGCAATCCCAGTTTTCATGCTATCAGCAATCCCAACACCAAAAGGAGTCTTGCAACAATTCAGATCCATTCAAAGAGACTTTCTTTAGGGTAAAGGAGAGGAAATAAAGAAATAGGCTTTGGTCGCCTGGGATAAAATCTGTAAACCTAAAAACCATGGGGGACTTGGATTGGATGATCCAAAGATTCTTAGCAAGCTCTTAGGGGCAAAATTATGGTGGTGCTGGGTCAAATATCCAAAGACACAATGGGCTAGTATCTTGAAAGAAAAATATGCCAGCACTTGGCAAAATAGTGATCACATAAAATTGTTTAGAAGTATAAAAGGCTCACACATCTAGAACAAACCTGGGAGAACAGAGGATTAGTTCAAAAAAATAGCTCCTGGGAAATCAAAGAAGGAAATCTAGCCTTATTTTGGGAGGATAAATGGCAACAAGAACCTATAATGTTAACAAAAGACTTTTTGGATCTCAATAATGAGACAGAAACTAAAGGGCTAATTAAGGTAAAAGACTTTTGGGATCAAAACAACAATGCAGGAAAATGGAGAACCTGGAGGAACATGGATTAGAGGGATGGCAGCCCTTTGAAAGGAAAATAAAATGAGCTTAGGAATTTGGTGGAACAAAGGAAGATATTAGTGATAGGAGGGCATGAACAACTTAGATGGGGCAACAATAATGAGGGTTCCTTCAATCTTAAGGAGGAAAAATGCTTACTCCTTGAGCTGGACTCCCATGTTCCTGATAGAATTTGGTTTAACCTATGGAGGCATCAAGGCTAGATGAAGATCAAACTTTTCATGCGGCTGGTTTTTCATAAGAAAATTTTGACTTGGGATAACATCAAGAATAGAGGTGTTCTGGGGCCTTCCAGTTGCCAACGCTGTGAAGCCCAAGAGGAAGTAATGGAGCATCTTCTTAATAATTGCAGTTTCACCTGCTAGTTGTGGGATACTTTTGCTTCTATATTCCAGCAGACCGATAGGGACAAAGGGTGTATTCTTAATACCCTAACCAAGTGGAGAAATAACTTTTCAGATTATGAATTTATAGGCACTGCTTGGGCTCTTATGCCAGGCCTCATTATATGGAATGTCTGGAAAGAAAGGAACAAAAGAATATTTAAGAATGAAAAAAGTCCCTCCCATCACCTCTTTGAGAAAATCTTAAACCAGATGAAGGACATGGTTGGCTCTACAGTGCGGAACCCCCCTATGAACCCTCCTTCTCATGCAAATCGAGGATTCTTTGTCAGCTGGGTATGTAGGGGCTCATCCCTAGGGACCTGGATAGGAAGGTAATGAAGATGGACACTAAACAGGATTTGTGGCACCCTCCCCCTCAGGGTTTTTTGAAATTCAATATTGATGGGGCTTCAAAAGGAAACCCGGGAACGGATGGCTTTTGAGGGGGGTTAAGTGATGAAAATAGAAGCATTCTTTTCATCTTTCATTGACATTTAGGTAGAGCAACTAACAATATGGTGGAGCTAATGGCTATGGAACAGTGTCTAGATCTTATGAAGCAGGATAACTGCCAAAATGTGATTGTTGAAGCTGATTCTAAGATAATTATTGACTTGGTCAAGAAAATCAGTTGTGGCACAGTGCCAAAAAATGTCTCTAAACACTAGAGGCTAATCCAAGTCTTTCAATGGATCCAGCTTCACCTCCAGATCCTTTGCACAGTTAGTTTTAATCATGTGCGAAGATCGGCCAATAAATTGGCGGATATTATGGCCAATCAACGAGTGATTTGCATTGAGTGCAAAGTCAAAATGGAGTGGCAAGAGATGCTTCAGGCTAGATTAAAGTTGTATTGTCACGACCCAGCTGATGAATATCGGATGGTGTTTCAAATCAGAGCCATCGAGGTAGGGTCCAGAAGACTAGACTTCTTTTATTTTATGGCCTTTTCCACAATCTTTTCTTTGCAGATGATAGAACAGTCTCGGTCTCCGCATCCCAGATAATTACAATGACAGATGCTCCAGAGGGAAATTGCTCTGAAGCCTCGTGTTAGCGGAGTGTTGGCTGGAGGGATGACATAGTAGGATTAGTGCGAGGGGCTGGAATCAGGGCATTTCCGGCAGTCATAATACCTCGAGTTCTCTTTCAATTGACACTTTACCGCTCTCGGGGTAATATATGGTATATCGCAAGCATTCTAAGTGCAAAGCGGTTTTGAAGATTTTCGAGCGATTTCATTCATCAGCTTACACGTGGCCAAGGGGAGGGAACGGATACTGCCCTCATCATGTGCTAATGTTGGGTCCACTTGACCCGTGCGATATGAGCCTTAACCATCAGATTAAACAAGGTGGATCTAGGGGCAGGGATGATCGGGCATGTAGGTGGCTCTGGGGGTTAAGTGTCGCTTTGCTAGGTACCGCGATATCTTCCACGGCCATTGGATCAGGAGAGGAGATTGGACGGTTAAGATTAAAGATGAAGGTCTGGACGAGGAATAGTTCTCGTACTTGTTTAGTTTCTTCGCGGGAATCGATGGAATAAGCACATTCAACAGGTGGACCCGATATCCTTTCAGAATTGGTTTCCTTTTCTCTTCAGGCCTGATTTTAAATGTAATGATGGTGCTTGGAGCCAGCTCAATTTGATTCGCATCCGATGGACTTTGGTAGGATGATCGATCGGTCTTATTATTTTCTGTCTTTAGAAAAGTTATGAGGTTTTGTTGGTAGGGTTTTGTAACCCAAAGTGCCTTGTGAGTTCTTGTATTTTATGTAAGTTATTTTCCTTATTAATAATACAGGAGGTACGACTCTTTCTTTAGCAAAAAAAATGTTAAATAAATGATAAATATGGATATTTATAGGATGTTTAATTTTGAAAATAAACTTGGAAAAAATCCAAGAATTCAAATTTTAAGTTTGGAAATTGATTACACAAATAAATAAAAATTTAATAATGAAAAATATACCCCATATTTATAATAATAATAGGGAAAAAAAATCTCACCTCTTACCAATATGTACACTACCAACCGTGTAATTTAGAGAGGAGTTTAATTCTTGTGTTTTTTTGGCTATATCTAATGATAATTTTTCAAACAGAATTGAACTTCTTAGTTTTAGTGGCTAAACTTGTATTTTTAATTATTTAAAATAAATTTGCAGATATATAAATAGAATTAATACTATGGAAAACTCTGTGACACTGAGATTATGCCATTTTCATAATTCAATTTTATAATTTTAATAAATATTTACATAATTTTATATTTATAATTTAATAAATATTTACATAATTTTATAAATTTAAATAGAAAATATCTTTACCAATAAACCAACCATAGTGAATAACCCGTTATAACAAAAATCCTGTCTTAAAATCTGACATGGGGATAACTAGTTACAAGCAAAATTTTTTGACATCGAGATTATACCAATTTCGTAACTCAATTTTATAATTTTAATGAATATTTACCTGATTTTAAATCAAATTTAAATAAAAAATATGCTTCTAATAAACCAACCAAAACATGGTGATAAGCCGTTAGAACAAAAATCCTGTCTTAAAATCTGACGTGGTGATAACTCGTTACAAACAAAATTCTGCGATTGTTAAACTGATGGGTTAAAGCAAAAACATGATTGCTAATTATACAGTTTCAGCCCCGTACATAACAACAATCCGGTTGATATATATAGACGCTAAATCCCCGTACATCACAACAAAATATATATATATATATAAGTTTAGCTAATCTCTGGAATGTCCCCTAGAGATGGTTTACATCTACCGCTGTTGCAGCTTTTCGTCGCAATACCGCTGTTGCATCTTCTTGTCGCAAAATGCTCTTCTTTAGCCACCTTACATGGGCGTTGAAGCAGACACATGTTGCAATGAATTTTCCTTCCTGGAACGATCCAAAAGAAAGGCTTGCGGTTCTCGCTTCGAGATTACTAGCTTAACCCTCATTTTACCGCTGCCATCCAGTAACAACTTAACTGAAAATTCCATGGGGCCTGTCAACTCTTCAGAGACCGTTCCGGATCCACGAGATGGGATGCTGTTACCTATTAATGAATGCTAATTGCATTGCAGAGAGAAATCCTTGGCAGGGCCGCGAATTAAATTCGTAAGAATCTATGGCCTCTCGTGTTTAGCAGTAGCGATAGAATAAGGCGTCCCAAGAGTGATATTTGTGTGTGAGAGGACGAGTATATGTGGTATGCTTAGATGCAAGTAGGTGACTGACTTTTAATGCGGGGGTCCGCAATGTCCGCCATTTCAGGTTTATAAGGTGTCCTCTAGTTTTCCATCACCATCTTGAACTGGTACTGTAAGTTTCCGAATAGTAAGCTTCTTATATTAGCGGAGTGATAATAGAGTTTATTAATAAAATGATTGATCTAGAGGGTATTAGCTAAGTTTTTCTTCGTAGATTAGTTACACATAAATTCCAAGGAATAATGATGATTTATTGAATAATTTTCGTAAATAAAACTATTCAAAATTTTGGTAATAATACTTTATTTACATGTAATATAATAGATTTTAAAAAATCTTTCAATTTTAATTAATGCCATTTTATTAAATTCATTTATTATATAAAATAATTTATTCCTGGTTAAGTTAATGAGGAAATAAGAAAATATGGTTTTATAAAATTATATCTATATATATATTATTGTATCAAATTTAAAAAAAATGGTGTGATAAATAGTCAAATGAAAAATAAAATTAAGATGGAGAAGATTAAGCTTAGTAGTAAGAGTTAGTTTAATTGATCTAGTGAAGTTTTTTTGATATTGTTTCTAGTTGTTGTTAGATTCTCTTGGGGCTAGGTACTTAATCAGGATTTACCATCTATGTTGTTGTTGATCTTAGGTTTCACTTGTTTAGATGCACTTAGGGCTAAGTGAAACTTATTATAATATTTTAAAATGAAACAATTAATCACCTTATAGCACTAAATTAATTGAAAAATGATTTTTTTATGTCGTCCATATTTTAAAATTAAATTTTAATTTTAATATTAATATTTCCAAAAAAAACTCTTAATTTTTTTCGAATAATTCTTTATTTTTAAAATTCTATAAATGAATTTAATCTTAATAGAACATAATCATTATCATATAACATAAATACAAATACAAACAAACCTATCACTTAAAACATTCCTAATAACTTATTATGTTATATATTTTACATATTTCATTTCCAAAAAACCCTAAATTTTATTGAATTATAAAAATATAACATTAAAACTTGTTACTTAAAATGTTCTTAATAACTTATTAAGTTATACATTTTAATAACTTATTAAGTTATATTATGTATTTTACATATTTGGAGTTATAAAAATAGAACATTAATACATATTTTGAGTTATAAAAATAAAATATTAACTTTAAGTATGAAATAACTTTCCTACTTCACTCCTTTAAATTCATAAATTATATTTATATAATTTACTAATTTTAAATATTTTCAATTATAAAATTAAATTAAATTAAATTTTTATCAAAACTTTTTACTATCTACATTTTCATTTTAATATTTAATTTTTATTTTATTAAATACTCATTGATTTTAAAAAACATAAATAAGAAACAATGATTCGTGATAAATTATAACAATTTTTTTGGTATAACTATCGTAAGCTAACTCCACTGACTATACTCTGCCATGGGCAACATTATGTTCATGAGCTCTCTATTAATAAGGTGAGTTCCAATGTTTTTTCTCCACCTCATTTGAATGAAGATTCTAATTTTTTATGTTTCAATTTTGGAGTATTTATATTGTCTGGGTTGGACCTGGGCCCTTTTTAGTGTAATGTGTGAGTTCGACACGGGCGCTTTTTAGTGTAAGACAAATTGATACTACAAACCTATTTTATAATGGAGTTGTCTATAATGCGACTTTTTGGAAATTCCGGTGACGGAATCCGGCGGAAGAAATGAGGTTAAATCTTGATTTTTAGCAGTTAAAATGGTTTTTTAACTGCATATTTGGATTCAGCGTCCTGAAAAACCCTTGGGAGCCATTGATTGTGTAAAGACTAGCTATCAAAGTTGGGATTCCAATGAATTGCTACCGGATTTTGACCAGAAAAATCCGCCAGAAAAACTTTCAAAAAGTCACGTTATAGACTAATGCTTTTATAATTAGTGTATTTTATGGGTTTTATAAAACTAATTTTTTAAGATTTGAAGTAATTTTGATCCAATATAATTTTATAATTCAAGTTTTTAGTACAATTTGGTGGTATTCTCAAATTTTATAATACTATATTATTGATATTTAAATATGTTTATATTTAAATATTTCTAATCAAATTAATTTTCATCTAATATAATTTTGACAATATATACTCTTAAACTTTGGTTTAACACAATTTAATTAAGTACTACATGCTTTCTAAGTTCTACAATACCATAACATTGTTGCATATTCAACATATATTTTGACAAAAAAAATTTTTGCAAATATAGATTAAATTAAATTATAAAAAAAAAAAAAAAAACCACTTTTTATCTTCTACATTATTTAAAATTCTATCCTATTTTGTGGATATGTACGTTCCCTAAAAAATACAACTATATATACCTTCCCTAAAAAATCATGTTATTGATATATCTTGTAACCTAATGTACTATCATAAACAACTTCCTTCCAATAACCAAGGCCTAGTTTACTAGTTTTTGTGCTTGTACTGATAGATATACATAGAAGAAAACATTAATAAGTATTATTTAATCCAAGAAAATTGACGCTTTTTCTTTTGTAACTCTTAATAACTTTCCACATGTGTTTGTTATTTGGGATGGACCATTAAACTACTACAACCGCATATAAATACAATTGGAAAAAGATTGAAGGCAAAGGGACAAAATTGGACCTACCTTGCGGGCCTCTATGCTGCTACATCAAATTCTGCCGTACGTATAAGTGACTTATAACACACCTGGACAAGATTGGACCACCTTAGAAGCTTTGTTTCGTAGCTTTTAGTTGGGCGGTGTTATTAGGTAAAATTTCACACCTGACCTAACGTGATCAATAGAAATCTACTTACAGAGCTCTGAAGTTCACCACCCAAATACTTCCGACATTGTTAAAAATGACAAATTTCGATCATCCTGCTGCAACGAATTTAATCCTGGACCGTAAATTCAATGAGATGGCAGACGTTTACCCATCAATAATTAATCCTGTTTAAATTATTGATTTCTTCTGAGTTGATTTTCCTGACCGAATGATATCTGTGATATTGTATGGCATCTGATCTACCAGAGAAAAGCCTTTCCAGAATTAAATTTTGTGAAGAAGTTGTCGAGGCGAGTTAGGACGATACGGAAGGTAGGTTTGAATATTATTGCGAGGAATCCATATTGCTAATCATTTGTGTAGCCGAGCCTCGCATGCACGGATGGTAGCTTTAATTTTTCACTGCGGGGGTCCGCCATGTCCGCCATTTCGCAGACGTCCGCTAGCTGCCAGACTTCCTGTCGTTTTCACGCGCACTTCTCGGGACTACTGTTACAAACATTTAGTTTCAACAAAATCCTTCAATGTAATAACCATCATAACCATATTATATTACCAATTGCATTGATGGGTGGAAAGGAGCGCCAATAGAAACGGTGGGCAATGTTTGAAGACAATAGCTCATAAATTATTGTCTAATATTTTAGGATTGTATGAAGTTTTATAGATTGAATGATCATGTTTAGTGCATTATAGATTTAATATTTAACTACCTCGATGAACATTAACTACTAAGATGAGGAGGAGAGGGAGTAGAAACTTTTACATATAAGTTCAAAAAAGGTTCATTGGTTACTTACCAAACATCTTATTAGTCCCTGCCCTTCGGGCTGGCAGGGACTATAGTAATCGGTTTTGCCCGATAGCATTAGTTCGACACAATATTCGATAAATACATTTGAGCTTAAACCAAAGTTTCCGGAAATAACATATCAAAAAATACAATATTTTATTCTCTTAGCCAATCAAAGCAATTTCCTTCTTATTTGGCCTCAAACCGAGGTATACAGGGTTAAAACTTAGGAAAAAGTTACGAGAAGTAGACCAACTTTTAAACTTTTACACCTTCCAGAACTAATGCTATCTTTGCATTAGCATTAATTCGCTAACATTAAATGTTAAAGTGTTATATTAATGAACTAGAACTGGTTTATAAGTAGGTCTTGCCGACCCATGTTCCATGCTTCGCTGTCTGTCTGCATGCGAATGCTTTGCTGTCTGTCTGCATGTTGATTCGCTGTTTGCATCCTTCTCTGTCTTCTGTCTTCATAACTCACTGCCTACATGCTCTCAGCTCCCACAGACGACTCTAAAATTAATCAATTTGCCTACATGCTCTGCGCTCCCACAGACGGCTCTGAAATTAATCAGTTTTCCTCTTCTTAGATCATCAATTGGGGCGGCTTTCTGCTTGGCCCTGTTCTGCTCCTGGAATTAACTACCTGGGCAATACCAAAATCTACGCTTTCTGCTTGGCCCAGTTCTGCTCCTGGAAAATCTGAAAGAAATTCAATTCAGACATAAAATCACATGGTAAAATCACGTGAAACATTTAATCTATAAACATTTAATCTATTTTTACTAGTTCTGTTTTTTTCTGAAAGAAATATAATCTATTTTTACTAAAAGAAATATAATCTATTTTTACTAGTTAGAAATTTAATCTATTTTTACTAGTTCTGTTTTTTGTCGCTCCAAGGAAGAATGCTTCTCAGAAATCAGAGGAAAGGAACTAAGATCATGGAATTGGCTTAGTCAACTCAAAGCCAACGAAGTTTGATTGCATTGTCAGGTATGCGTTATTTCAGAAGTTTTGTTCCTTCGAAAATTGAAAAAACATTTTCCCTCAATCTCAACTATAATCAATTTAGAACAAGACTGTTCTATAATTTGGGAAAACATCTCAATATATTGAGAACGGGTCTAACAATATTCACTAAAGATTTTTTGATCCAAGAATGCTCGGCATTCTGAAGGCAAATTGAACTAGGATCTTGTATGGACTTGTAGGAAAAATGTCTCTTTGATACAAATAGGTAAAGTTCCTTTCTAAGTCAAGGTAATCTCCTTACGCCGAGATACTTGTTACTGAAGAGGTCGAGCTCCTCTTTAAGACTGAGATCGTATTAAGGAGAATAAGTTATTTGCAGAATAAGGCTCCTAGATTTTGCAAAACACATTATAATATGAGATGTTCAAGAACAAAAGTTAATGTCTTCTAAATCCTTTGGAAAGGAAGATGCATTATATAAGCATTCTGAACTAGTACGATGTATTCTAGCATGATATGAACTGTGTAAAAGATTATAAGTGCAAATGTCTCGCATTGTTTTGTTGTGAAGAAGTAAAGCAACACACAGTTCTGAACATGTGAAGATATTTCCGAAAGCTGGGTGTCAAAGCCCATTGCAAAGAATTTGTTTCCATGAATCCTGTCATTTGAATATGGATACCAAATTCTGAAGACCCAAATTTAAAGATCATTGTTACTATCATATTTTAATAACCTGTTTGAGCTTATAACAAAAAACAGAGAAATAAAATACAATTTCAGTGTCGAATGATATTCACAATATTTTTTGAGAATGTATTTATTTCTGGAATGATATGCGCGAAGTGCTAATAAACTGGTGAAGATATTTATCAAGATATAACGAAAGTCAAATCTCAGGCTAAACAAAGCCATACAAAAATTTTCTAATGCTCAGGATAGGATACAGAGAACAATAAAATTTCAGGGCCATGGAGGCATTAAATTATAGGATTATAGGATAAATCATGCAGACATTAAATTGGAGGATAAATCTATATTATTGGGCAACTCTTTTCCTAACTTTCGTGAAGGATAAATTTAGCAGGCTCAGGCTTGGTCTGCTGTGGATTGGCGGACGATCTGTGCAAAAGCGGCCACCCTCTTTTGCACTCCAACCACACAGAATCGAAAACAACAGCAAAAGACAAGGGTTTCACAGTTACCCACCCCATTTCCCACTATTCATTAATATTTAAAGCTTTAATATTACATTATAGCACTGTTACCTGGATATTCCCTGCGCTTTGCTTTCCTATTTTTGCTGTCGGATGCCCACTCCTGCAATATGCATTGTGTTGTTTTCGTGGGATACCCTCTTTGTTGCTGTGAGAGCAATAAATAATCAATGATTTGTACTGTGCATTACAGAAAATTCACACTGATGCATAGAGTGAAAGGGCAAAGAATTTGCTCGGAATACTGGTATGAGATGAAGAAAAGCTCCCTGGATTCGGAGGCTGTGCTGGCCGTGGACGAAGTTCCGGTTTCAAAACTGAGAACAGAAGCCTTGGCTGACTCTGCCATATTCGTTTTTCCTGTTGAACTGCATCATTCTCGCAATATTCGCCAATTCCGGCGGCTTGCCGGGTCGGAATCAATCGCACGATCATGAACCCCAGGAGCTGGACCACCATTGCCATTTCTCGGAATTAGGCAAGGAAATCAGCGGATGCCGCGAGGACTTGGCCCCAGAATCTGAGAATGAAACGATTCAGAATGACTCTGAAGAAGCTGAAGTAATGGAGAGCAGATGTACGACCCCTTGCATGGAGACCTGCTGTGGTTATCGCAAGAGCCAATGATCAGTCTAATAAAATGTTGGCTTCTGCTCGTTTCACTCATCGAAAGGTGAACGTGCACGAAAGCGCCTGCAAATCTCTATGGGTGAGCCAGAAACACAAGGAGGAAACATTTGAATCGGTGTGGAAAAAAATCACAGAGGGGCATCATCCCCCTCTTACGAGGCATCTCCGTCCAAGCCCCAACAACCCGGATGAATCAAGAATCGATCATTCTTCCCCTTCTGTCAGGCGGGGCAATGAAGAAGAATCTTCAGCGCTCCCGTGTAGTGGAGTAATGAGGTCCCGGGGAAGCTTGAAGAGGGAAAGTTCTCATGTTGGGGTGGATGAACTGAACAAACAGGTGGAGGCGTTCATTGACAAATTCAATACCGAGATGTCGCAGATCTGCATGCAATGTTGATAAACAAGCACGTGGCTTGCGTGGCTTGAGCTGGTGAAATTAACTTATTGTTTGACTATTGGGCTCGGGCAGACGGAGATGGTTCTGTACGAGAAAAAATATTTTATTATTAGTTGAATATGAAAGATTGGATCTCGATGTTGATGAATACATTCTAGGAACAAATAATCGAGCCATTAACAACACAATCTCCATTATAAATTGAGATGAATGTATAAAACTTTTGATGTGGTGTGCAATTCAGTTTGTTTGGTTATCTTGCGTTTGAATTCTGAGGAACAACTCACTCACTGTATTCATAATGTCTGGTAAGAATGGTGAGGTGAGCGCGGAGAAGTTGCCTTCAGATGTTGCATAGTTCTACGATCAGTTTTCGGCCACGTGGGAGCAGGATCATGGGGAGCACTTACACGTCGGCTTCTATGGCGTACCTTCCCCGCCTAACAATCCTCTCGATGACAAAGTCCACTGCCGTCAGAACAGTGGAGGAGGCTCTCAAATTAACCACCATTTCTGGTTGGAAGTACCCATAACAATTTTCGTATAATCGACTTTTGGTTTTTTATACAAGTATTGATTTTATTTTAAAGATTTGTTTTATAGGGTTGAATCAATTTAGATCGTAAATTTTGGGAATATTTCACAATTTAGTGCCCAACAACAAGATCGTTTGACTTTGCTTGAGAATCTAAATAAAGATGCCTATCATAAGAGCAGAATTCTACTGTCGTTTGCATAGGCTTACGTGAATTAACTTGATTGTTTTGAGGCATGAAGGGAAAAAGGATTCTATATGCATACAGAAAGTCACCAAATATAGAAGAATTACAACTCCTCTTTCTAAACTGGCTTACTTACATAAATGCACACAGTTCACCTTTGCTTTTTCCATCAACTTTGATTACTTAAACTTGATTCTCTAAGAGGTGTCAAATCAAAGAATGTGAGTTCGAAAGTCACAATTTATAGAAAATTTAAAATCGTATGCTTTCATCTGTAGCTTATATCGCCTGAAGCTCTAACTTTGGCTAATGCACAACAATGAATAAGTCAACATAGCTGTAAATTCTGCATAATGCCACTAAAACATGCTTTGTAGTTTGTACCACTCAACTTTAAGGCTCTTTAGTCCCCTACTATTTTTGCTAGAAGACAAACTACTCACAGGATCGTGTGTTCCTGCTTGCATTTCAGATGCAAAATGGTCTATGTCTTATGCGTTGGTCTTCTATATTCATTTACTGAATATGTACCTAACAGTTACAAGTCAAATTGGGCATGTAGGCAAAGAAACCTGCCTTCACATTGAAAATGTAATCAGAATGATCAAATCTAACTTACTGACTTTGACTAATTATATAATTGCAAGGAACGAGCTATTCATTAACTAACAAGTTGTTCCCAAAAGATCGCGAGACTCAAGAGGAATAACCCAGACTTTTTGAATCATCCTAAACGCTCATTAGCAATTTTCCTGTCATTACAATATTCGCACACAACCAGGGCTTTGGCAGGTAAGCAGCAAGGTCTAGAGAAGCAGGTCTCCAGCTATGCAAGTGCACCTACGCTCTGAAACTTCAATAAAAACCATACACAGGATTTGCTATGTGGTTCTCAAACCACGGAATACAGGGGAGGCTGTTCTCAAACCACGGAATACAGGGGAGGCTGCTGGTGGCTGGACCAGCTAGGCAGGGACTAGCTGCCATGCAGCCTACCTTGTTTAATGATTTAAATTACCTTACATCTAACTCCACTTTAAGTGTGCATACCCCCTTACTTCTAGTAACCTTGAATTATGGTGAGCCATGCACATGGAATATGAAGTCATGTTGTGGTTAACATGGTCATCCGAAATTAAGAAATGTGATTGATTGTTTTAGTGGTTCTGGTTAAATGTCCAAACCAAATCCTAAATAGCTTTTTTGTTATTTATAAATTGATTTGAGACACCATTTAAGCTCCCTTATGAGGGAGTCCTTTAATGGAAGTTCTATTTCTTGTTTATCAATATAATTTATTTTTGTAAATCAATATAATTTATTTTAAGATACATTTGTACTTTCTCTTTATACCAAAATGATTTGATAAATCACTTGTATAGTTGATATTTCAGATTTTGTTTCAAGATAAGAGTCTTGACTCCTCATGACATGGTTTTTATAACTCATAATGTCAACAATAATTTATAAGTAATTATTGTCAAAAGAAATTGTCATTAAAAGCCTCGCAATCACCATGGTTTACCAAAGTATGAATCTTTCCTAGTTGATATATTTATCAACCATGCCTCTAAAATATCAATCTAGCCTAGTTGACATATTTATCAACCCATTATCAATCATGATCAATCAAAAGACATGAAAACAAAAAAATGAGGAAGGGCGATCATCATGTGCACATATTTGGACAAACACAACCCCTATTTTGAGATACAAGCCAAAATCCATCGTCAATCACGATCAATCAAAGTGTATGAAGATAGATTGATGCAAGTGTATGAAGGTAGAAAATTGAACATAGAGGAATAACACAATTTCCACACCCAAAAATCCTACCCAGGTGTTTCGTACAACCATCTACAGGGAAGAGTAAAATCTAGCCTCCTCATCCTAACATATCCAATGTCCAACACAGTTACTCATGTGTTTCGTACAACCACCTACATGAAAAAGTAAAATCTCACCTCGTCATGCTTACATATCTAGTGTCCAACAGAGTTACAATAGGGACATGATTTTAAACAACATAAACAATTTAGAAGCATAGAATATGGAGCAAGATGAGATCTTCCTAAGTCATGGAAAATCTCTAGATTTGAAACTGTACATATAAATCAAACAAATTATGCATTATGTGTTATCAAACATCAATGCCGCTATGTATATTGTTTATCTAAATACTACCTGCATAAAGGATGAACATAATTATATTTTTGCATTTCTTCTCAACTTAGTTAAATAGAAGTCATGATGTAAGAGAGAATATGATTCTTTCTTCTTTCCAAATATCCATATGTGACTAGTTTTCAAATGATGTGTTTAGCTTGCTTCATATGGTTCTAATACAAGTGTTACCTTTTATTCATAAAAGAGAGAGTATATCATTTTTTTTTCCAAAATATTGTTTTTTTGTACACTTTTCTTCTCTAATCGGTATTTCATATCAGTAAAGGATGGAGTGGGACTTGTTAGTGATGAGATTATACTCCCAAATGTTCTATTCCTTTGATGTATCCTTGTATGTTTAGGGGAAATTGCTATTTTATAGTAACTATACACAATGATCGATTTGACATATAGCTGGACATAATATCTTTTGCACCCATAGTTCTTTCTTATGTTGAGTCACTTTCATGATGGGGATGTTTTCAAACAAACAAAAACACCAACTTAAATTAGTAGAAGAAAAAGACAAAATATTTTTATTTTTATTTTTTTATAAATAATTTATTATATTTAATGATTAAAGTAGATAAGGTTAACATTTATGTGATTAAAAGTAACAATATCAACAAATATTTAAGCTTAATAAAACATAGTTAGTTATTGAATATTTTATTTATCATAATTAATGTTTAAATGAGCTTTCTTTTTGGGTAGGTTGATTTTTTGTTTTTTTTTTTTCCTTGCTTCATTCTACTTATTGCATTTAAGGAAAAAATTATTACAAGTCACACAATATTAATATATCATTTATTGTAATTGATATACATGTCTAATTACTTGCCACGTATATAATGGCGACCAAAAATTAGTTTCAACCATGATAACCCAGTAATGGTTATGATATTTATTTATACTATTAACAAGAAATTTCAAATATCTGGCTAGATAATAAAGGAAAAATGATAATGTATGATATTTTTCTTATTGCAGTTAGAATTAGGACAATTCCTCTTTCATGACGGAATTGCAATTGTTTGTTTTACTTTTTATTGCAACCCACGCCACGTATATAATGGCGACCAAATATTAGTTTCAACCATGATAACCCAGTATTGGTTATGATATTTATTTATACTATTAACAAGAAATTTCAAATATCTGGCTAGATAATAAATGAAAAACGATAATGTATGATATTTTTCTTATTGCAGTTAGAATTAGGACAATTCCTCTTTCATGACGGAATTGCAATTGTTTGTTTTACTTTTTATTGCAACCCACGTCATCTTTTCATGGCATATATTTCCACTACTTTGATGCTAGTGCAATTAGCAAGGTTTTGCATAGGCCTACTGCTATCATGAATGCATCCTTTTTCGAAGAATATAGGTCGAAATCATCTATTTGGATTAAAAAATTCTTTTGAATAGATGAATAATGTTGAATATATAGGAAGACAAGTCTGTAGATATTTCTATCGACCGTAAATATGTATTTACAATTTCATCTAGCTCCTTTTTATGAATGTGAGAAGTAGAGTATAGTGTATGTACATTAATTTTCTTTATTTTAAATTTTGCAATATATTTAAGTCTTTTGTATTTTTTGTTTGATAACACATTGTTAGCATGATTTCTCATAAAGATATAAGATCATTAGATCAATACAACATGTAGTGGTTCCGGGAGAAACAATCAAGAAATGGAAATTGGATGTAAATACCTCTTCTTGGGCGATTCTCTATGTATGGCAGCATTTTGAAAAAAAAAACATATTGTTTAAAAAAAAATAAAAAAAAAAATAAAAAGAAGAAAAGAATTTGTCTTCCACAAATAAAATAGTTTTTCTTTTATTTAATTTTTTTTAAATAAATACAATCCTCATCTATGCCCGATGGGCTTCTAAGAAATTGGTATCACACACAATCAATTTATTTTGGCTGCGATTGGCAATCTCAAAATTATAAAAATTTTTAGAACTAGAAGTGTGTTTATAACAAAAAAAAAAAAAAAAAAAAAGGATTCCCAACATATAATTCCTTCATTACCGGAAAATTTTCTAGTTTGGCTAGACATATTGTCGTAGCTTAATCTGATTCGGCTAACAAAAAGGATTTTAAAGAAAATTAAATTTGTAGTTAGACATAGAGACCTTGCATGCTTCTGGATTTTAACAAGGGCTTTGTGTTACTATGAAATTTCTTGGAAGGTGTACCAAAAACATTTCACTTAAGTTACTAGTGACACGTGACCCTAACAAAAATTTGTCATTGCTTACGCTTCAGATCTGCAATGATAAAACTAGAAAAACCTATGAAAAAAATACATATGCAATCCAATACAACAAAAAACAATATATATCAAATGTAATAACCCAATATGGAAAGACATTAGATTGAATAATAAATATTTATTGATAACACCTGGTGAAAGATATCTAAGAAAGGGTCTACAAACCCCCCTCCATGGGATGGGTCCTTTGATGTCCTTGATGCTTCAGTTATCCATTCTCTCTCTCAATGTGTGAAAAATCAAAAACAATGTGTAGAAGTCAAGTGGAAGCTCAAGTACAAGAACACAATAATGGTGATGATGCTAATGATCATGGTAAAAAATGAATGGAAAATCCCCTTATTTATAACAAAATATTGAGTTAACATCGAAAATGGAGAATAATAAAATAATATTGACCAAAACAATATTAAACCATTAGGAATACTTTATTATATTTTTGGAGAGGGAAAAAATATTCAAAATGGTCAAATAGCTTTATTTAGAGATAATCAACAAATAAAATGATTTATTAATTATTTCGCGAGGATTAAGAATAGTGTGTGAAAATGAATAATTATTAAATAACGATTTAACAATTATTCCAATAATATAATTAAAAATAATAAATAAATAGTGATTTATTTAATTATTCATCGGAGATTTAGTCAAATGCAACAAGAAATAATTATCAAACAATGATTTAATAATTATTCCTAGAGAAAATTAAATAAATAATGATTTATTTATTCTCACGGGGTTTTTAAATTTTAATCATAAAATAATTTAATAAAAATGGTTTAATAAATTCTTTCCCATGGTCAAAGTTATTTTACTATGGTAAAAGTAATCTTACATGGTGTAATTCGATCCACTTAGCAACGGCTAGGTGATCATTTTTTGTGATAATATATTTTCCCCCAATGTATGAGTGTTAGGAGAAAGGCGTATAATCTAAATACATTCTAGGTTACACTTCCACGAGACGCCAAAGGGGAAATAGAGAGAGAGAGAGACAACGAAATAAGTGCAAGGAAGGACAAAGATGGAGGGGGTGAGACCTACTAAACTGATAGAAGTCTCCCTTTATGTTGTAGTACATGATCTCAAATGAGGGCGGGGAGACATACCCATACCCATTGAGATAACTAAGTACAAAGAATAATGGTGATCCCGACAATGTGGCATTAATGACTTCGATGTCAATTGAGCATGTTTTATGATGCTATGTGCTACTAAAAATAAAGTGTTGAAATGTTGTAAATAATGTTGAAAATGAGAAAAAAAATAAACAACCAATCAAGCACACAAAACCACACCCACAAAGGTTATGAAGCATCTAAGCAAGAGAAGGAAAACAAGCTACTTAGAGACACATAAATTCCTAAAACACCTAATGCCAAAAAGACAAAGATATAGAGGCATTAATCTATTGTAAATGGTGCACATACACAACAAAACTCAGAGTTCACTACTGCTATAAAGGATAGCTACAAAGCTCTAAAACCTAGGATTATCAAGGGGATCCTAAGGGGAAAAGGAAAAACCCAAACTCTAAAGAGAGAAAAGGTGAAATAAACCTATCCAAAGTTGTTGTAAAGTAATGGACCAGACTCTAAAAATCGGTCGTTGAAAATGTTGAAATCCTAGACTTCTCACCCAGCTAATAACTTTCTAAAAAGGTGGAGGTGTCCTCTAAACACTAGGGGGAGGGGGATTTTTCATTCCTCAAAGAGAAAAAAATAAGAGAATCTAGGATGAGGTAAGATTGAAACAAAGATAATATACCCTTCCTAGTCTACACAAAATGCTCTAAGAAAGTTTGAAAAAATTATGAAAAATTCTCGAAAAAAAATCGAAAACGCAGGGATCGACCCGAAAATAGTGGAAAACATACTTCTTGGGCCAAAAAGTGTGCTTTTAAATGCAAATCTAGGGTTTAAAAGTGTGATTTACTCCCAATACTCTCATTCAGCATATCTCGCATAGATTTTGTCATCTCTTGCTCGGCTGGTACTTGTGACCTGCAAAAAGAACCAGAAAACCTTCAGAATCTAAAAATTTGACAAAAAGAGAAAGAAAAATATAAATAGAAATTAAGAGGCTATAAAGAATATAAAACCCTAAAATTTACTGGAACTCCAGTGACCAAAGAACTAAATTATTACACCAGTGGAGTCACCATTCGTTGGATGACAAATGTATCTAAAAACCCAATGGAGTCACCATTTGTTAATATGAAATTTCTTGAAAGGTGTACTAAAAACATTCCACTTAATTCATTGGTGACATGTGACCCTAGCAACAATTTGTGGCTACTTATGCTTAAAATTTGTGATGATAAAGGTAGAAAAACATGCGAAAAAGGACATAAGAAATATAAAATAGTAAACAATAATATATATCTAATGTAATAACCCAATATGGAAATAATTTTAAATGAATAAAAGATTTTTATTGATAACACCTGGTGAAGGAGATCTACAAAAGGGTTTGCAAATCGCCCTCTGTGGGATGGGTCCTTTGATATGTTTGTTGGTTCAATAATTGCTTCTCTCTCACAATGTGTGAAAAACCCAAAACAATGTGTAGAACTCAAGTGGGAGCTCAAGTGAAAGAAGACGATAATGGTGACAATGATAATGATCAAGATGAAGAATGAATGTAAAACCCTGTTATTTATAACAAGGTACTGAATTCATCTCGAAAATAGAGAATAATAGAATGATATTGACCAAATCAAGATCTAACCATTAGGAATACTTTATTATATTTTTTGGAGAGAGAAAAAATATTCAAAATCGTCAAATATCTTTACTTATATATAATTAACAAATAAAATGATTTATTAATTATTTCATGAGGATTAAGAATGGTGTGAGATTGAAATAATTATTGAGTAATGAATTTAATAATTATTACAATAATAGAATTAATGAATAATAAATAAATAGTGATTTGTTTAATTATTCCTAGGGGATTTAGTCAAATGTCAGAAGGAATAATGATAAAAAATTGATTTAATAATTATTCCTAGATAAAATTAAATAAAAAATTGATCTATTCAATTATTATCATGGAACTTTTTAATTCTAATCAGAAAATAATTTAATAAAAAATGTTCACTAAATTATTTCCCATGATGAAAGTGATTTTACTATGGAAAAAGTAATCCTACATCGTGTATTTCGATCCACCTCATTAGCAATGGCTTAGTGATCATTTTTTGGTGATAACACTTTGGTAGGCTCATTGTTCCTCTTTGTCATCGATGTGAAAATTATTTTTGTCATTGTCCATGCCAAGGGTGTTATCTTTTGAGCTATCCTTGGGGGTATAGAAATCCTATGACTTTGAGCTTCCACATATAATGCAGTATTTCGCTCTCAATGTCTTGGGCACCCTCTAGCTTTCCTTCCATCGTCTCAATATTTGACTCCAATCTTCTCACGTTTTTGCTGTTTTCTTCGAGTCTTTCTCGTAGTTTCTTGATCTTGTTATGTGTGTGTTTTTCCTTGAAAATAGCTACCTTCTCTGCAAGTTTATCTACTTTATCCTTAACGATGGCCACTTTGTCTAGCAACATTAACACCTATGTTTTCATTCTCTTAGGATCCAATCCTACACAAAAATTTTGGGAACAAAGGAAGAGTAATAATTGTAGAAACAAATTTGGTCACTCTTCCTTGTTCCCAAGATTTGTTGTTGATAGGCATCTTATCTCCATGATTGTGGAAAAAAATTGCATGTATGTAACCTCCCGCCCACTTTGTAAGGTGGTAATGGGTGCAACATTTTCCTCTATTAGGATGGCTTTAGCTTAATCTCTATGAAAGAAAGATTTAATGCTCAAATTTCTAAGTTATCTACTTTTGATTTGAACTTCCTTATATTGTGGGCTAATCAAACGAAATTCAGTTTGACATCTGTGTGTGCACACATAATTGTAGTTTTTCTAACTTCATACTTTTAGGCTTAATTTTCCTCATTTTATTGCTAGTTAGGCAAGTGTCTTCAAAGTAATGGAGCTTTCTATTCTTATTCCTTATTACTAGGTCAATGCCCTTGCTTAAAGCTCGAAATTTGACTAATATATTTGTCTTTGTCTTGAAGGCTCTAGGTGAATTGTAGTCTTACTTTATTTCTTGAGTTAGTAATGATCCCCTACCTTCCCTAATTCTTCTTTTCAGTGGTGGAAAGAACACCTATTCCTTATCATTTGAATGTGATTTTACTTATAACAATGGCACATTGTGTATGGTGGACTACTTTTTCATCCTAAATGGATATGGACCACTGAAATATTTCAAATGTGCATAAAATGCATAATGAGAGGGGGTGGTGTTTGTTACCTACAAATCTTGTCCCTTAGTTCTTGTTCTGTTGTTGTTTCTTGTTTTTGTTAAGATAAATGTACACAATTGTATAATGGAAAACATGATCTATAAGAGAACATCCTTTCTAAGTTAAATGTTAAGGAGGATTGGGTTTTGGTTTGTTCTTATATTAGAGTCACTAATCAAGCTTTAATAGTTACAGTTTTAATGGAAGGTTAACATTTTTTTTTTTTTTAATTTGATGTTGAATCTATCCATGTTTATTCTTATTTGATGAATTTCGCTCACTTTA
Source organism: Pinus taeda (assembly GCA_000404065.3). Classification (NCBI taxonomy): domain Eukaryota; kingdom Viridiplantae; phylum Streptophyta; class Pinopsida; order Pinales; family Pinaceae; genus Pinus; species Pinus taeda. Next base: position 12,512 of record APFE031362400.1, on the reverse strand, counting down.
AATATTATATCACACATATATTAAAATCTTCTATGTTCCACTTACAATCAATTGAATGAAAATTAGTTTTAGGCTAAGAAATATTAAGAATGAAGATCAACATAGGGAAGCAAGTTGATGGCAGAGTTAGAATGCATGCTTTTGATGCATCTATATCAAGAAAAAGATATAATCTTAGTTATATTTTTAATGTTTGGAAATTCTTATGACCATCACTATAAGTGGGCTCTAGTGATAATGTTCATGTTACATTGACTTTTTTCCAAATAATGTAGTACTTTGTTATCTACAACTCTGGTCAGAAAACACTTTTGAACATCATTGATAGGTGTTGATGAGTCTCATTGCTATGTTGTTGAGATTTTAGCTAAGTTATTAGGTAGTGAAGATTTTAATTATTTTATATTCTAGCTGGTAAAGTGTGCACTGTGACATCAATTTGTTCATACACTACAAAAATAACATGTTGTGTGGTGGAGTTGAATGAAAATTTAATCCAATCGCTAGACTTTCATAGAATAATTATGTAGTGTGAAATACTAATATGTTCTTATCTTATACATACTTGGATTGAAAGAGGCTATGACAAATCTCTTTTACTGCAGCGTGTTGCCTTGCTACCAATTCCTTGGGCCATTATAATATCACCAGAATTTGCAATCTACAATGGGTACCATATTACCTCTATGGAGCCAACATACAATGACAAAGTTGACCTATGGAAAAGCCTACTAAATCTGCCTTTATATACTAGGACTTGCAATGGAACTTGCCTACTTTCCACCGCACCTGTGAACTTGGGAGGTTGCAAGCCCTTTGCAAGGTTTACAAATATGTTATACGAGTTTCCATTCATAATTGAGTTTGTGAGCAATCATGAAAGAAAGTAAGGATGAATTATATTATAAAAATTATTTCCAAATTTCTTTGAAAATCTATAAAATATATGCACAATGATAAGGAAAAGTGAGTGGAAATAGGGTAAAGAAAAAAAGAATAGTCAAGGCATAGGGTCTAATTTAAAGTCTAAATTCATCCAATATCCTTACACCTTTTTCATCAACGTTAAAGAGAAGTAACTCCTTAGAGATATGAAAATCCTATATACACTCCAATACAAAAATTGCAAAGCATAAATGAATTCCCCAATGAGGATCAAATGATACATATGACACAATCTAAAAAATATGCATTAATTTTAAACAAATTATTAGTGGAAAAGGGAGACACCACAAATATAATGAAAAGAAAAAATGATTTTAAAAACGTAGCCAACCATAGGGTTATTTCTTGAAAATGAGTAATTGAGGTATCAAGTTTGTAGTAGTAACTTACCTCAAGAACAACCTAAAGTGATATGATAGCATAGATGAAATTAATAGATATCCCTTTGAACTTAAACTTCATGACAAGTACATGTACATTAGGGACAGGATGAAGTCCAAAGAATTCTAGCATTTCAGCCAATATATTATGCAAAATGCCAAAAAATTCCTCCATTGGAAGAGCAATGGAAATTGATTGTTTATATTTGTAGTTTACATTGAGAATAATCCAGTTGCATACTTCGTAATCATGTGGACATACAAGCAAATTGTGTCCAAGAAAATAACCAACAAATAGTATTATGAAAATTGACACAATATATTTTCAAATCAATCCACCACCATGAAAAATAATTTGACCAAAAGAAAACATTTTATACTCACCTCCCTAATCACATAGAAGGGCCCTATATATAGGGTGTCGAGATATACGCATGGACCATGTACTTGCCGACATAACAAAACAAAGAAAAAAAAATTGTAGCAATTATTATTCAACCAATAAAAACATAGAACATTAAAGGAGCAAGGTTTATGTATTTATAAGAATAAAAAACATACAACTAAATTTCAAACATTACGATCTTAATTATGCAACTTTATTTGTCAATAAAGTTGGAAAAAAAAATTTCTGTGTTTGGTGTATGTAGATGATTTATTGAAGGTCAGGAACAATGAAAATTATATTTTATCCATAAAGAAAGAATTGAGGAATGGATTTGAGATGACATATTTTGGATATCTTCACTATTATCTGGGTGTTGAAATACCCCAATATTAGAAGTTTATATTCCTCTCTCAATACATTGGAGATTTGTTAAAAAAAATTGGCATGGCTTGCAACCCATTTTCCACTCCAATGGATCAAAATTTAAACCTCACATCAAAAGAAGGAAATGAATTTGAGGATGTGACTAAGTACAAACAACTCGTAGGAATTTTTAACAACCTCACTACTACCAGACCAAACATTTCATTTCATGTTGGAATCTTTTCTAGATTTATGTAAAAACCTTGTGAGTGGCATTCGTCTACTACAAAAAAAGGGTTCTAAGGTACTTACAAGGAACTCAAGACTTTAGACCCAAATATACGTAGGTGGATAACTTGAACTTGATTAGATACTCTGATTTAGATTTTGATGGAGATAAGTAAAATTGTTTATCTACTTTAGGTTATGCTATGAGTCTTGGATTAGGCGATATCTCCTGGAGGACATGCAAATAGTCCGTTCCAGCAGATTCCACAACAAAGGAAGAATATGTGGCATCTATAAAAGCAACAAAGGAGATTGTGTGGCTCAGGAAAATTCTTGCTAGTTTGCAGAAGAAACAAGCGCATGCTACTCCTCTTCTAATCGACAATATTTCTACAATAAAATTGGCCAAGAATCCAAAGTTCCATGTTTGACCAAGGATATCAATACAAAGTATTCTTTGATTCAATATCATGTTGAGGCCAAGACTATTCACATACGTCATTATTTCACAAATGAGTGAATTGCAGACTTATTTACTAAAGCACTTGGAAGAGAAAAGTTTGAAAGATTCAAATTCATGCTTGGACTTACAAACAACCTTTTAGATTAATGGGGGAAATGTTGAGACCCAATCTTCCGAGATTGGGTAAACATTGTGAATATGTAAACACAAAATAAAAAGATGGAGACCTTGGAATGTGAATCCCAAGGGTCCCTCTCTACTATGTATATATCAATGTTCTTTCTAGTAGAAAAACACAATTTGTGGAATTACCAAAATTCCTAGCCTAACATATATAAACTATGTATATTCATTTTCACTATACCATAAAGAGCCTTAATTTTTAAATTGGTATTGTTACAATGCTATGGGCCAATATCAATACACTATCAATAACACATCCCAAGACAACTATAAATGATTTTGCATGACACTTATTCATATAATATTGTTTTAATTAATCAATTTAATTAAAAGAACAAAAAAAAACCTAACTACTTTATAAATGAAATTCAACCTTTAATTAACATACTTATTCACATAAAATAAAATAATTTTTTGCCCTATAAAAAATATTTATACCTAAAAAATATTATTTTAAATCTTATTAATTTTTTAATAATTCTGTTTAATATCATTTTGTAATTCAAATTGAAAATTTTCATTCACAGAAAATTTAAAATTATTTATCATTTTAAATGTTTAAATTATTTATCATTTTGTTACTCGAAATTCAAATTTCATTCATAAAATTTAATTAAAATTATTTTTTTTAATTAATAAAATTCTAATCTAACCTTCCTATTTCATAATTCTTATTTCTTTTACATCTCATAATAAACTGATTGAATAGAAATATTGAAATCACTCACTATAAATCCGAAAACATGCATTTTAGGTTAAAATTGTTAATTATATTTTAAAGTCATTTTATTTGAGCAAAAGCCTCATGGTCATGATTAATTTTCTATTCTTTTCAATTTTTGGAATCTCTTTTTATCGAAACTCGATGATAAATCTTTATACTCATCAAATTATTTTAATTATTTCAATTTTATTATAATAATGATGATTAATAAATTTAAATGGTTTTATGAATAAAAATATACAACTTAATTAGAACACTTTTTGTAAAGCAATTAATTTAAAACCAACATCTGATGCCTCCCGAACATTATCTACTACTTCAATATTGTTGCACGAAAGTACCTATATAATAATAAGAGTGTATGAATTAAATTACAATGTAATAATAAATACTATATATATATATATATATATTAATTTTAATTAATATAAATATTTTATATTGGCGATCAATTATGATCTAGTCTTTTCTGTAGGCTATTATATTCGCGTAGTAGTTTTTGAAAAGATGTTGAGCACATGACATGAAAGTGAAGGTAAGCAGGGTAAATGCCAAGTGGGTTTGAGAAGGCATCACTCAACAATAGATCACCTTGTTACGCTAAGGATCATTGTGGAGAAATGTCGTAATGATAAATCCAATCTCTTTTGTTGCTTCGTGGGCTTTAGAAAAGCTTTCAATACGGTTCCTAGAAACAACCTTTGGAATAGATTAGAAGAGCTAAAGGTTCCTTTCGAGTTGAAAGCTGCCACTATAAGGTTATACGAGAATGTAATTGCCAAGCTAAAGAGCAATGAGGGATTGTCAAAATATATCAAGTGTAATGTTGGAGTTAAGAGTTAAACAAGGTTGCCCCCTCTCCCCTACCATATCTGGCATTTACATCGACAAGCTTGAAGGCTATTTAGAGGAAGCAGGATGTGCTGGCATGATCTTGGCTGGGATAGTCATCATCCTTCTTCTCTATGCTGATGATATTGTTCTTCTCGCAAGGTTCCCATCTCATCTTGATAAACAACTCAAGCTTCTTAAGGATTTATGCTCTACCATGGGTATTACTGTTAACACTGACAAAACAAAATTTATGATTATCAAATCCAAGAAGGACACTTATGCTAATTTTATGTATGATAATAATAACTTGGAGGAAGTGTATTCTTACAAGTACCTAGGAATTGATATTCATCACAAGCTCATCTGGAACAAGAGCATTGAGAAAAGGATTAATGGGTGGTGGAAAACTTATATTGGTCTTGCAAATAATTGTAAAACAAAAAACCTCGTAATGTGGGGTAAAAAAAAGTTCCTTTTTGAAACTTTAGTCACTCATGTTATATTATATGGTTGTGAGGTTTGGACTTGCAGCATCTCTAGAGAATTATAGAATTTAGACTTTTGTGATCCATAATATGTTTGTGAAAATAATTTTGGCAAAATCACATAAAAAATCATTTGTCAATGCCTTTCGGACCAACCAATGTGGTTCATCCTCTAAAGAATCGTGGAAAAAGATTGAGCAAATCCAAAAGCGTTTTATAACATATAACCTGAAAATTAAAAGTAATACACCCTATGCTATTCTCCTTATAGAAGTAGGTCGTTCCCCTATTGAGACCCTAGCTATGATTAGACTTCTATTGTACAAGCACAAACTCAATAACATAGGAGATCATAGACTTCCTAAGCTAGCTTTAAATTCCAGCCAAAACCACCTAAGGCTCAAACGAGGGTGGTATAAAGACACTAGGGCTTGGTTAAACTATTGGGAGATCAACAAGAATGATGCATTACAAAACATTAATAACATTAAAAATATTGTTACTTCTAAGTTCAAACAAAAAATGTGGTGTGAGAAAGATTTAACGACTAAAAGAAAATTAAGTCATTATAAGAAGGTCATCAACCCCACCCTGAAAGATAAAAAATATCTCTCTATTTTAACTAGCTCAAAGAAGAAAATTAATATAGCAAAGATTAGAATGAATTCTCATGAGCTCCACAGTGAACAGGTCGTTGGGCAGTTCCTCAAAAACCATGGATGGAAAGGATCTACCATCTATGTGAGAATAGGAACATCAAGGATGAAATCCACTTACTCTTACAGTGCCCTGCATACAACCACATAATATCTCAGTTTCATAATCTTTGTCGCAATACTGACTTTCGTAGCCTTTTACAATGTCAAAATTATAGTGAGCTCGAGAGGCTTCTCTCCAAGCTTTTTGAGCATAGGAATAAAATCTTAAATCAAACTAAATAATTTGTTTCTTTAGGTCCCATAGACCAAATTCAGTCTCAGTGTACATTAACCATCATCAATCATAATAAAAACCATATTGAATTAAATTAAATCAATATATATTCTTCTAATAATATAAGTTAAATGAATGATAAATGTGGATAAGCTTATCACATTTGCTTATGACATTTAAATTTGAAAACAGAGTTTAATAAAATTGATTTTATTGTTTGAAAGCTGATATAAAATTTAGAAAAAAAATTATAATAAAGAATAACATAAATTTAAATAAAAAGGATTAAAAAATTGGCATTTTTTAAGTATGAAACATTTTAAAAATGCGATTCATTTTTTTTTTTAATATTATTAATAATTTTTTAAACAAAATTGTATTTTATTTTATTTTTCCTTCTTTAATATCTAAAAATAACTTTTGAAACAAATTGAACTTTCAGTTTTCTAAATTAAAAATGTGGTTTTCAATTATTTAAAAGGTGTTTTTAAATAAACAAATAAATTCAATTATAAGTAAAACCCTTTGATATTGAAATTATACAATTTCCTTAAGTTAACTTTTACTTAATTTTAAATAAAATTCAACTAAAAGATATCCTTCCAAGAAACAAACCAAAACATGGTGATAACTAGTTATAAACAAAATCCTGCGTTTGCTAAACCGATTGGGTTAAAGCATAAACATGATTGCTAATTATTCAGTTTCAGCCCCATAATTATTCAGTGGCAGTGTTGTTTATATATATATATATAACAAAATGTTTATCAATAATGTTCATATATAAATATCAAAAAGTTTAGCAGGCGCTGGAATCATGTCCTCTTGGCTAAGCTCTGGAATGTCCTCTAACGATGGTTTTCATCTACCGCTGTTGCAGCTTTTCGTCACAGAATAGTCTTCTTTAGCCACCTTAGACGGACGTTGAAGCAACCATATATGTTCCAATGAATTTTTCTTCCTAGAACGATCCATAATAAAGGCTTGCAGTTCTCGCTTCGAGATTACTAGCTTAACCCTCATTTTACCGCTGCCATCCTGCACCCACTTAACTGAAAATTCCTTCCGGTCTGTGAATCTTCAGAGACCGTTCTGGATCCACGAGATGGTATACAATTACCCATTAATGAATTGCTAATTGCAGATAGAATTCCTTGGCAGGGCCGCGAATTAAATTCGTAAGATCTCGTGTTTAGCACTAGCTATAGAATACGGTATCCCGAGGAAGAGATTTGTGTGTGAGAGGACGGGTATATGTGGTAGGGGTAGATGTAGGTAGGTGACTGATTTTTAATGCCAGGGTCCGCAATGTCCACCGTTTCAGGTTCATACGTTGTCCTCTTGTTTTCCATAGCCATCTTCAACTGGTGCTGTAAGTTTCCGAATACTAAGATTCTTATGTTAATGGGTGTGATAATAAAGTTTATTAATATAATGATCGATGGAGAGGCTATTGGCTAAGTTTTTCTTCGTATGTTGGTTACACATCAATTCTAACGAATGATGATGATTGATTGAATAATTTTCATAAAAAAAATTATTCGAAATAGTCATTTTTCATTCAAGTGATGATGATATAAAATCATTTATTATCGGTTAAGTGAATAAGGAGATTAAAAAAATATGGTTTACTAAAATAAAAATAATACTAGCAATTGCACGAGATGTTGCAAAGGAAACGCCGTAAGGCATAAATTGGGGATGAATCGTGACATATAAAAATCCATTATGCATGTGCATACTTTGTCATTACTTCATCCTCTTGGATTTGATGACCCAAATCATTGCATATTTTGGGAGCTCTTGAGGTGATATCAACCTCTTTTCCATTTGCAAACTACTCTTTCCCATTTGCAAACTACTACACCACTCGATATGCCTCCCTACATTAGTGGTTGGCTGATTGATAAGCCATAACATTCAAATGTTGAAGACAAAAACTTGCAAACATAAGCACAAGAATATTTATTTCCAAAACATTCTTATGTTTGTAAGCAAATTCCTTTTATAAGATTTTACATAAGATGAGATCTGATTAGTTGATTAGTTGTTTTGGCAAAGTCAACACTAACTAAGAAATAATATAAATCGAAAATGCATAGTGCTCAAGAATAACCATGCCTTCATTATCCTACAACTAACTATTAAGGCTAACTATAAATGGTTTTGAGATGTGGCACATTAGTTCTTCATGCATAGTGGTCAAGATTAACCACGCCTTCATTATCCTACAACTAACTATTAAGACTAGCTATAAATGATTTTGATATGTGTCACATTAGTTCTTCACCTTTTTAGAAAAGTAGATGGGCTTGAGTTTATGATGTCACTTCTCCTTAAAACACAATTTATCTGGATAAAATTAGACTCAATCACCTACACTTTTTAAGAAAAGTAGATGGGCTTGAGTTTATGATGTCACTTCTCCTTAAAGCACAATTTATCTAGATAAAATTAGACTTAGTCACCTATGTAAAATTGTACACATAGTTGATGTCTATGGCAAGGGAATGTGAAGAGCATTAGTTGATGTCTATGGTGAGGGAGTGTGAAGAGCATCAAATATTTGGGAATGGATGCGATCCAATTTATAAAAAAAGGAGGATGTCCTGTGTTGCTTCTTGCATTGGTGATGGTCTTGCGTTGGAGAATGGATGCAATCCAATTTCTAAACAAAGGAGGATGACCTGTGTTGCTTCTTACATTGGTGATGGTATTGGGTTGGTGATGGGAGACGACAAGTTGGTGATGGTGGATTATTATAAATACAATCTTATTCTTTCAATACAAAGTCTTTTAAAAGAAAATATATAATGAAAATAACTATATTTAAAACAAAATTTATT